>JAKUCV010003016.1:201981-215551 GCA_028386065.3 Turnera subulata
ATACCTTGTACAATTTATGGATCTAACTCTTCTTTCTTGGCTCTTCAATTCTTGTACTCATTCATTTTGATCCTTTGTTCTTGAATGGTTTCTTGTGCTTGAGGATTGGTTTGACTTCATTTCTTTTTGCTTCTTCTTTGTCATGATCTTGAATTGGTTTGTCAATTATCAAAACCTGCAATGAACCATGAGTTCTAACAGCAGCCTATCTGGAATGCACCAAACCTGTACCACAAATAACTCATCCTACAGGATGAAAGCCCGCAGGTGAGGGGTGAGTCCGAAGTGCTCACCGGCGAAGGATAGACAGTCAATATGCAACACTATAATTACTCAAGGTCAAAAACAAGCATAACAGCTAAAGCAAACCAATCCCAAAAGACAAGACCCAAAACCGGTCCAAGACCAAAAATACTTAATTAAAAATCCAATTTTTCCAATTTTATCTTTCCGGGCTCCGTCACGGATAAGCTAGAGGTCAGACCTGGTTATCAACACATCTCGGGTGCCAGACCAAATCCAAGAGAACCCAGGGATCGACATCCCAAAAATACGAATCCAGGGATAGACATCCCAAAAATAATCACGGGATAGACATCCCAAGCATAGACATGCTTATCACGAGTAACCGAGGTCATGGCCACCACGAAACAGTCTTGAACCATCGAGTCGTACCACTGCTTAACACGTGACAATTATATTATCATTATCCAAAACCAAATCACAGGGATCAACATCCCTAACCAAAATACCGGGATAGACATCCCACCCAAAACCGAGGATCGACATCCTTATCACATATTATTATTTAATCCATTATTCTTATTACCAAAAAGACACAGGGATAAACATCCCAAAAACAAATCATGACACTAAACATCTAAAAATCAATCAAGGCACTGGGATAAACATCCCGAATCAAACCACAGCAAGTGAAGCAATCAACAGTGTAACGATCATCATACACAACAACCGAGTAATATAGGCACATGTTGAAGGAAATCCATCCTCACCTTGGCCGTTTACTCAACTCCGGAGACAATGACCGGTCCGACACCGGCTCCTCAGAAAACCGTCCGATATCAAACCTATACAACAAGACAACATGCTCACATAAATGCACATAATCGGTATGCTTTGATGCCATTACTGCGAAATAAACCCATCCCGATTACATATCTTTTATTATTTCCCCTTTACCGAAAATATTACACCATACGTATATCCGAATATCATTTCGGTACCATACTTTAATTAAAACTCTCTTTTGAATATTTTTATAAAATAATTATAATTTTTCCAAAATTATAATCTCCATAATTTCCCAGAAAAATAATAACGTATTTATAATTTCCAGAAAGTATATATAGTATTTATCTTTTTCTATATATAATAATATTTTCCAACACAAAATATAATTACCTTTAATTTTCAAAGTACATATATACATATATATATATATATATATATATATTCCACAACCATAATTTTCCAGGAAATATATATAAAATTTCCCGGAATTATTTTCATGGTATATATATATTTTTACAAATAATATTAGTTTTTTTCCAAAACATAACTTATTTATTTATCAAAGTATATATGTTTATATTTTTCTCAAAATACCAGAATTAAACTAGCCATAATTTTCTCAAAGTAAATATATATTTTTTTCTCAAAATTAAATACCAGAATATGAATAAATATATATATATTGTTTTTTTTAAAATTAAAACGGACTGGGTCGTGAATAGTGCAGGCCAGACCAAGGCAGCAGGCCCGAACACAGGCCCACGCCCAGCCTGGCCCAACACCCTTTCGGTCCAACCCACACATAAGCCCACAATTGAAAACCCAGGTTCGCGACCCGCCCGAAGGAAACGGGTCGTTGCAAACCCGTGCTCACCTCGGCGGGTTGTGCAGCCGCAGCGGCGACGCGGATCGAGGCAGAAGAAGGCGAGCACTCCAACAACAACGGCGGACGAGGGCGACTCCATGGGCGGTAGAACGGTGGCGCTGCGTCGTCGGCGTGAGGCGGCAGGCGCGGAGAAGAAGCGGATCCGCGGGTCTGCCGATGGGTCAACGGCGCGTCACGACGTTTCCGGCGATGGAAGAGCTCGGGGGCGACAGCAACAGGTCAGCGATGGCGTGGAGATGATGTTGGTGGCGGCGGTGAAGCTCGGGTCGGCGCTAGTCGCTTCCAGGTGAACAATGACGAGGGGAGGTACCGGGGTGACGCACTGTTCACTCCGTTATTTTTATTTTTTTTTGTATTTTTTTCTTTTTTTTCTTCCTTTCTTTTTTTTCCTATTTTTCCTTTCTTCTTCTTTTTTTTCCATTTTTTTCTATTTTTTTTCCTGATTCCTGATTGGTTCTTCTTTTTTTTTTCTTCTTTTTTTTCTCTCTTTTTTTTCTTTCTCTCTTTTTTTTCTTTTCCTCTCTTTTTCTTTTTCCTCTCCTTTCTTCCTCTCCTCTTCCTTTCTTCCTCTACTTTCTTTTTATAAATCGTAAAATACTGTGCCACCTGTGAATCCTTCAATAATGCAGCTTGTCTGCATTATGGAGCGAGTCCAGTTCGGACCAGAAAATAACTGATACCCCCTTAGTTATTTTCCGGTGTAATTTTTCTGAAGATTCCGGGACCCAAAAAATACCAACTTTGGTCCGAAAAATCCACGGAAAAATTGCGAGCGCGGGAAAACCCTCAGTTTCGAAAAACGACTCCCGATTTACCTTGAATTAATTACCCAAGAATAATTCATTCGGTAAATCACTGTATAATGACTTTTATAGTCCCGGTAAAAATCCAAATTTTTACCCGGGCGGTTACAACTTAGATCACACGGATTAGTCTCATCAAAAACAACATGTATGGTTTCTTCAACAACTATATTTATCTTGTTGTAGACTCGATATGCTTTACTGGTTGTAGAATAGAAAATACCATCAAGAGATTTTGCTTAAAACTTGTCTAAGTCATCCTTTGTATTCAGAATATAGCATTTAGACCCAAAGACTCGAAAGTAAGAAATATTTGGTTTCTTCCCGTACCAAATTTCATAAGGTGTCTTTTCAATTATAGGACGTATAGAGACTCTATTTAAAATGTAGCATGCTGTGTTCACACTCTCTGCCCAGAAATATGCTGGTAACTTATGCTCATTAAGCATAGTTCTAGCCATGTCTTGCAAGGTTCGATTCTTCCTTTCAATAACCCCATTTTGTTGAGGTGTTCTAGGAGTCAAAAATGTGTGTACTATGCCACTTTGCTCACAGAATTGTTTAAAGACATGATTATCAAATTCTCCTCTATGATCACTTCAAATTTTTAAAATTTTATACCCTTTTTCATTTTGCAAACGTTTAACAAGAGTATTAAATTCATCACATTCATGATCCTTATGAGCAATAAATTAACCTAAGTATATCTAGAGTAATCATCAACTATGACAAAAACATATCTCTTACCACCTATACTCATTGTTCTCATAGGTCCAAACAAATCCATATGCAATAATTCAAGTGGTCTAGATGTAGAGATAGCATGTTTTGGGTTTAAAGGAACTTTTAACCTGTTTACCAAGCTGACATGCACGACATGTAGCTTCTTTTTAATATTTGAGTGCGGGTAAACCTTTCACCAATATCATGCTTGATAATCTGGATATGAGGTCCAAGTTGGCATGCCTTAGCCTTCTGTGCCACAAGGTTTGCGTTTCTGTTCTTGCACTTAAACACTTAAGCTCAGAGTTAGTAGTATTATCAAAACATATAGAGTAGAGATTTCCTTTTCTGGTACCAGTATCTTTGTCAACCGAACTCACTAAACATTTAGAAGCTTCAAAAGTGACTTTAAAACCTTTATCATAAAGGTGATTCACACTCAGCAGATTATATTTAAGATTATCAACAAATAAAACATGTTCAATAGATGGGGTAGAGTCAATGTTACCAAACCCGAGAATTTGTATTTTGGACTTGTCCCTAAAAGTTATTTTTTCTCGGTCCTTCAAGGTTAGGGATGAAAACATGGATACTTCTCCTCTCACATGCCTTGAGCATCCACTGTCTAAGATCCATTCATCCCTTGTCACCTATAGAAAATAACTAGGTTTTAGGTACCCAAACTGATCTGGGTCCTATATGGTTAGTTCTGGTTCCATTTGGAACCCTCACATACCTAACATTTTCATTCCTCTTTTTAATCCTGCAAGCTTTGATGCCATGCCATTCTTTCCACAGTAATAGCAAGTAGTACGTGGTGCATGATAATGCGTATGCATATAATTCCTTGAAGAATGCGCATAAGTGTTTCTTCTAAATCTATGTGACTGCATTCTATGATTTGGTTTTCTTAAAACCATATCTGGCCTATATGACATATTCTTTCTATATGGTCTTTTATCAACCAGATTTGACTTACTCGACCCTGAACCATAGTTGTTCACAAACTTATGTGTTCTAATGTTACATAAGTGTGAAGTATCAAGTTTGTATGGCATACTAGATTCTGCCCTAACAAATCGCACAGTAAGATTTGGTTTTTCAAAAACCAAATGTGTAGCACCTAATCTTTCTTTTTGTGTAGAACTTCTTTGTTGTCTTAACAACATATTCAAATTATTGGTACTACTAGTAAATTTCTCTAGAGAGGATTTTAGATCAGTGACATGCTTCTCAAGAACATTCTTCTCATTTTCAAGAACTTTACACATATCATTCTTACAAGCTTATCATTTTTCTAGTTCATCATAAGCATTCTTTAGAGAAAATTTTTCAGCTTTTAAGTCCTCACCTTACTTTAATAGCATCAGCATTAGCTAGCCTAAGTTTTTTATTTTCATTTTTATAAGCTTCCTCATCAAATTCAAGCAAATCAATTTTTTTCTTATACTCCTTATTTTTCTTAACTACTTGCTTGTATTTGGTATGCAATTCATCAAAAAGGCGTCAAGTAACTCTTCTAAATTAAGGTCAGTAGAATCTGTTACCTAAAAATCTTCTTGGGCCATGAAGCATAGATTTGT
Source organism: Turnera subulata (assembly GCA_028386065.3). Classification (NCBI taxonomy): domain Eukaryota; kingdom Viridiplantae; phylum Streptophyta; class Magnoliopsida; order Malpighiales; family Passifloraceae; genus Turnera; species Turnera subulata. The sequence goes on from JAKUCV010003016.1 coordinate 207,009, forward strand.
CTCCTCCTCGACATCAGAATCGGTTGAGGAGTCTGAATCATCCTACGCCACCATAGCCTCCTTTCCCTTGGTTTTTGAAAAACCAGATCGATCCTTCTTTTGATAAGGACACTCAGACTTGATATGGCCTGGACGATTGCAACTAAAGCACACCAAAGAGTCTTTCTTGGGCTCCTCAGCTTTTGTGACCTTAAGATTCTTCCCTTTGAGTTGCTTCATCATCTTAAGGTACCTTGCGAATCTTCTAGTAAGGAGAGCCATATCGGAGTCGCCATCGTCATCATTTGGTTCTTGAACCTTCAATGCGACATCCTTCCTTTTTGGTTCAATTTTGTCACCATGAGAAATTAGCTTGCCAATGAGCTCATCATAGGATAGCGAATTCAAGTTTTGAGGTCCTTCAATGGCAGTCACTTTAGGTTCCATTCTTTGGGTAGTGAGCTTAGAATCTTTGCAACCATTTCTCTATGTGTCATCACCTTTCCAAGTGATGCAAGGTTATTGAAAAGTATAGTAAAGCGAGTATCCATGGCATGTATGGTTTCTCTACAATCTATTTGAAAGAGCTCATTTTCTCGCATTAAAAGCGATTCAGTCTTGATTCTTTAACTTGATTTGTGCCTTCATGAGTGATGCACAATAATCTCCAGATTTCATGAGCTGTTTCACAAGATCTTACTCTTTGAAGCTCACTCTCACTGATTCCACGTAGTAGAGCTTTTTTAGCTTGAGCATCAAGCTTTGCTCTCTTCATTTCATCATCAGTCCAGAGATGCATAGGACTGTTCGGCCTGTTGTAAGGATTCTGGACAATATGCCACATCTCAATGTCCTTTCCTTCAAGGAAGATCTTCATGCAAAATTTCCAATAGTCAAAGTTGTGTAGGTATCCGGTTCATGCAATTGACAATCAAAAGCATAAAATACAACATGTATGCGCAGCGGAAATACCGGATACACTTGGAGGATCCATGTGAAGGGAGCTAAACCGAATAACAATTTTTACATACCTTGTTCTGTTGAGGTCTTTCACCCAACTGTAGAACCGAATCAGCTAGAGCCAGAAAAAGGCCTCGCCCCTCTATGGTATCCACACGAACCGTTGTAACCGGCTGAAAAACGTTTCACGACTTCAACCCGAGCTCTCCCGAACTGGTGTGCTAGCAACAGATTTTCGGGAGTTGTGTTTTAGGTGTTTAGTGTTCTTCCTTCTTTCACAAAGAAGAAGAAGCTAGTGTGTATGTGTTCTTTTTGCTCTGAAAAAACTCAAACAAGCAAGAGAAGAGCAAGAGAGTGATCTGATCACAAAGGTACTCTACCTCTCTCTTTTCATAATGCATAAGTGATAAGGCTAATGGCCAACACTAGGCCCCAAAGACCATGACCCTCATTATCTTGTCTCCACTAATGCATAATCAGATAACACACCACCATACCACTAACTCTGGTCAATAATTCAGATCATTATTGTACCAAAATGATCCTGGTCCAACCACGGTCCAACCACGGTCCAACCGCGGTCCAACCACACCTTGGTTCAACCATGGTCCAACCATGGTTCAACCATCTGCTCGAATCAACGGCTGTATGTGTGTGACCCTGTAGGCACTGGTACGTTCGGCAATAATCGTAAAATCTCATTTCACAATTATAAGCAAAGAGCGGCGTCTAGCAACACATCATTGCCACCCGAACGACAAGATCAATACTGATTCCACGTGCCTCGGAACATGTCATCGTCCCTTCGTCCCATGTAGCGTTCTTATGTGGGTCGGTCCAGTCCACAAGTTCTCTAACTTGTACCCGTATGTAGAATTCATATCACATATGCAATTCTCAACCTACGCTAGTCTTAATTTATTATTACAACCCATCCATAATAATAATCGACTAGGGACAATTTAAGAATATGAAATATTCTAGGGTTATAAGTATGTGCAAGCGTTTATCTCATAAACGATACTTATTGGAATAACCTTAATGTGTATACATGACTAAAAATATACATCCATTGATTGGCTTTTGGGCATATTACACTAACAATCTCCCACTTGCACTAAAGCCAATCATACGTGTATCTAATACCAATGGACGCAGCATGACCATCATGCTTCTGCTGTGTGAGCGGCTTAGTCAATGGATCTGCTACATTGTTCTCCGAAAGAACTCTGCACAGTCTGACATCGCCTCTATCTATGATCTCTCTAATAAGATGATAGGGTCGGAGTATATGTTTGGATCTCTGTTGGTATCTCGGTTCCTGAGCTTGTGCGATTGTCCCATTGTTGTCACAATGGAGCTCAATCGGACTCTCAATGCTCGGAACCACACCAAGTTCAGTTACAAACTTCTTGATCCAAACAGCCTCTTTCGCCGCATCTGAGGCAGCTATGTACTCAGCCTCGGTTGTAGAGTCGGCTACTGTCTCTTGCTTTGAACTCTTCCAGCAAACAGCCCTACCTCTAAGACAAAACACATAACCTGACTGCGATCTAAAATCATCCCTATCGGTTTGGAAGCTAGCATCGATGTAACCCTTTACAACGAGCTCATCCACGCTTCCGTAAACCAGGAATGCATCCTTAGTCCTTCTCAAGTACTTAGGGATGTTCTTTACCGCTGTCCAGTGACACTCACCGAGATCAGCTTGGTATCTGCTTGTGACACTCAAAGCGTAAGCGACATTCGGTCTAGTACATAACATGGCATACATGATAGATCCTATTGCCGAAGCATAAGGAATCTTACTCATCTGCTCTCTCTAATCAGATGTACTAGGACATTGATTCTTTGAGAGAGATATTCCATGTCACAAGGGCAAGAACCCTTTCTTGGAATCTTGCATGCTAAACCTCTTTAGCACCATGTCAATATACGTACTTTGACTTAGCCCGAGAAGCCTTTTGGATCTATCTCTATAGATCTTTATACCTAACACATAGGCAGCTTCTCCTAAGTCCTTCATCGAGAAATTCTTTCCTAACCAAGTCTTTACGGACTGTAGTGTCGGAATGTCATTCCCAATGAGCAAGATGTCGTCAACATACAACAACAAGAAAACAATGGTGCTCCCACTAACCTTCTTGTAAACACATGGTTCATCTTCGTTCTTGATGAAACCAAACTCTTTGATTACATCATTAAAACGAAGATTCCAACTCCTAGAAGCTTGCTTCAATCCATAAATGGATCTCTGCAACTTGCATACCATATTGGCATTCTCTGGATTGACAAAACCTTCAGGTTGTGTCATATACACATCCTCTAAAAGATTCCCGTTAAGGAAGGCGGTTTTGACATCCATTTGCCATATCTCATAATCATAGTATGCCGCTATAGCCAATAGAATCCGGATGGATTTAACCATGGCAACTGGCGAGAAAGTTTCATCATAGTCAATACCATGAACTTGCTTGAAACCTTTCGCCACCAATCGCCCTTTATAGGTAATCACATTACCATCCATGTCGTTCTTTCTCTTAAAGACCCATTTGCACCCAATGGGTTTTACCCCTTCGGGTGGATCAACCAAGGTCCATACCTTGTTTTCGTACATGGATTCCATTTCCGAATTCATGGCCTCTAGCCACTTCTCAGAGTCCGGACCCGTAATGGCCTGCTGATAGGAAGTGGGGTCATCCTCATCTATGAGCATCACGTCTCCAGCATGAGTCATGAGAAATCCATATCTCTCAGGCTCATACCGAGTCCTATCCGACCTACGCGGTCCATGTGTTACAGGCACAGGAATCTCATCCACAACTTCTTGTGGTTCCTGCCCTTGTTCCATCTCAGCCTCTATCTCTCGAACTTCTTCGAGTTCTACTTTCCTCCCACTGATTCTTCTAGAAATAAATTCCCTTTCTAGAAAAATAGCAGTCCGAGCCACAAACACTTTGTGCTCTAAAGGATTATAGAAATAATACCCTTTCGTTTCCTTAGGGTATCCTACAAAGAGGCACTTGTCGGATTTAGGGCTGAGTTTATCTGATGCTTCACGTCTTACATACCTCACAACCCCAAATTCTCATAAAAGATAAATTGGGACGCTTCCCAGTCCATATCTCATATGGTGTCTTTTCGACGGATTTAGATGGAACACGGTTTAGTGTAAAAGCTGCACTCAATAATGCATGTCCCAAAAACGAAGGAGGAAGGTCAGCTTGACTCATCATCGAACGAACCATGTCCAACAAGGTTCTATTCCTCCTTTCGGATACACCATTCCATTGAGGCGTACCCGACGGAGTGAGCTGTGATACTATACCACACTCCTTTAGATGATCAAGGAATTCTCGGTCTAAGTATTCACCTCCTCGATCTGATCGAAGCATCTTAATACTTTTACCGAGTTGATTCTGTACTTCATTCTTGAATTCTTTGAACTTTTCAAAGGATTCTGACTTGTGTCTCATTAGATACACATAGCCATATCGACTGAAATCGTCAGTAAATGTAATGAAGTATGAAAAACCACCTCTAGCCTGTGTGGACATAGGTCCGCATACATCACTATGTATAAGACCTAATAAGTCCGATGCTCTCTCACCCTTACCGGTAAAAGGAGCCTTCGTCATTTTGCCTAACAAACACGACTCACACGTCTCAAATGATTCATAATCAAATGAGTCTAAAAGTCCATCTTTATGGAGTTTAGATATACGAGTCTCGTTTATATGGGCTAAACGACAATGCCAAAGGTACGTTTCATTGGAATCATTCGTTCTAACCTTCTTCGTGTTAACGTTATAGATTGCGGTTTCTAGGTTTAGAACATACAAACCATTGCTCAAATATGCACCACCATAATATACATCATTGAAATAAATGGAACAACAATTGTCCTTTATTACAAATGAAAATCCTTTCTTGTCAAGACAAGATACAGAAATCAGATTCCTGCTAATGGTTGGTACATAATAGCAATCGTCTAGTTCCAAAACTAAACCACTCGGTAAGGATAGATAGTAAGTTCCTACGGCTAATGCAGCAACTCTTGCTCCATTTCCCACACGTAGGTCTATCTCACCCTTAGCCAATCTCCTACTCTTTCTTAGTTCCTGCACATTTACACAAATGTGAGAACCACATCCGGTATCTAATACCCATGATGCAGAGATAGAGATATTCGCTTCTATAACGAACATACCTGAAGTGGAAGTCTCACTTCCCTTCTTCTTCTTCAACTCTTGAAGATAAACCGGGCAGTTCCGTCTCCAATGGCCAGACTTCTTGCAATGGAAGCATTCGCCTTCCTTTGCAATACCACCTTTAGGTTTCAGCATTTGTGAAGAAGATGCACCAAACTTTTTGGTGGATTTCTTCATCTTAGCTTTACCCTTTCCTTTGCCACCTCCAAGCATCAATATGCTATTGGATTTACTTGCCTTCATTTGTTGCTCAGCTGTTCCCAACATGTTGAGCAACTCGGACAAGGACTTGTCAAGATGGTTCATATTGAAGTTCATGACAAATTGACCGTAGCTATCCGGCAACGATTGCAGGACTAGGTCAACAGCCAATTCCTTCTGCAAAGGAAACCCTAGACCCTCAAGGCTTTCGATGTATCCAATCATCTTAAGCACATGAGGTCTGACGGGAGATGATTCAGCCATTCTGCATTGGAACAATGCCTTAGAGGTCTCGTACCTCTCATGCCTTGCTTGCTCCTCAAAGAGCATCTTAAGGTGTTCGATCATATCGAACGCCCCCATGTTCTCGTGTTGCTTCTGAAGCTCAGATTCCATGTTAACAAGCATGAGGCATCCTATATCCAATGCATCATCTAGATGCTTCTTGTAAGCATCCCTTTCTGCCCTTGGTGCACTAGGCGCCGGTTCACTCGGAACGGGCCCTTCGAGGACATACAATTTCTTTTCTTGTTTGAGGACAATCCTCAAGTTACGATACCATTTCAGGAAGTTATTCCCGTTTAACTTTTCCTTCTCAAGGACCGATCGCAGTGACAATGTGCTAGTGTTTTGTGCCATGGAAACTCTACAACAATGATCAACTCACATATATAAGAGTCATGCATACAAATACATTTAACAAGGAATTCTATTAAAAGTGCTCCTACTACATAAATCAAGACAATTATATAAGTAGGCCAAGATCCATATTTCACTACAACATATGTCAGCTTTGGCTGATCACATATATCAATAGTTATTTAGGTAGACAACTCTTGTCAATTACATCTTATGTAACTCTTGGATAGTTGAGTGAACAACACTTTGTTCTAGTCTATCTCATAGACTTAACTCAACTCCTTGCCTCTAAGTCCTTAATCCTATTATGATGACCTAGTCAAGTTCAACACAACAATAAGCAGTTCCGATATTACAATTATCACGTCGCACCTTGCTAAGATAAACAAAGGCACCTTGTTTGGCAAAACCTACCATTTGTTGATCGAAGCAATGATGAGTACTTACCATGGAAGGCAACTAAGAACTTAATATTTTCATCAACATATAATTCCTACACATCGCATGCTTGTTCTTGATAAATCATACATTGATGTCATGTAAGTTACAAATTATATATCTCATATACAATAACAATGCATCGTATGCAATATAAGCCGCTACGCAGAGGTAGCACTGCGGTCCCACTACAAAAATTATATGATAACATCGATGTTACTATTTGGAACATCGATGTTGTGACAATCAAATTGTCCCAATTCTTTGGCAGTAGCTCAATAACATCGATGTTGGACATTACAACATCGATGTTGTGTGTAACTTGAACTCCAAACCTTTTGGCAGTAGCTCAATAACATCGATGTTGAACTTTCAAACATCGATGTTATTGAGATTCTGAAAAGTTCAAGTTTTGGCAGTAGCATTTTAACATCGATGTTTAACATTTAAACATCGATGTTTGGGTTCTGGAACTCAAGAACATCGATGTTGGACATTACAACATCGATGTTGTTGGAGCTCTGGAACTCAAAACAATTTGGCCGAGCTCAAAGAACATCGATGTTTAACTCTTAAACATCGATGTTTTGAGAGTTCTACCAAGGCCTCTTCATGTCAACATCGATGTTGATAACTCAACATCGATGTTATTTTGATTCGGCCAAAACAAGCCTACTTAGAACATCGATGTTGTCAACACAACATCGATGTTAATTCGGCTCGGCAGAGGCTAATCAACACATGAACATCGATGTTAGTCCTACCAACATCGATGTTCTGGGCCTGTGGAACTTGAACTACAATCGTTCAAAAGCACAAACCGACACTCTGTTTTTCCTAGTCGAACTCTTTCGACTTACTGCCAAGAACTCCTTGATAGATATCACATACCAATCAAGTTCTATTTGTCAAAACTTTTTTGACAAATACCAACATCAATACATATATCACATACACATAATTGAAAACAACATATCACATATGCCTAGCATGTTCAAGCTATATCACATATAACATATGAACACACAAAAATTCAGTTTAGGACTTCACAAGAAGCTCCGCTACCACTGTAGGTATCCGGTTCATACAATTGACAATCAAAAGCATAAAATACAACATGTATGTGCAGCGGAAATACCGGATACACATGGAGGATCCATGTGAAGGGAGCTAAACCGAATAACAATTTTTACATACCTTGTTCGGTTGAGGTCTTTCACCCAACTGCAGAACCGAATCAGCTAGAGCCAGACAAAGGCCTCGCGCCTCTACGGTATCCACACGAACCGTTGTAACCGGCTGAAGAACGTCTCACGACTTCAACCCGAGCTCTCCCGAACTGGTGTGCTAGCAACAGATTTCCGGGAGTTGTGTTTTAGGTGTTTAGTGTTCTTCCTTCTTTCACAAAGAAGAAGAAGCTAGTGTGTATGTGTTTTTGTTGCTCTGAAAAAACTCAAACAAGCAAGAGAAGAGCAAGAGAGTGATCTGATCACAAAGGTACTCTACCTCTCTCTTTTCATAATGCATAAGTGATAAGGCTAATGGCCAACACTAGGCCCCAAAGACTATGACCCTCATTATCTTGTCTCCACTAATGTATAATCAGATAACACACCACCATACCACTAACTCTGGTCAATAATTCAGATCATTATTGTACCAAAACGACCCTGGTCCAACCACGGTCCAACCACACCTTGGTTCAACCATGGTCCAACCACGGTTCAACCACCTGCTCGAATCAACGGCTGTATGTGTGTGACCCTGTAGGCACTTGTACGTTCGACAATAATCGTAAAATCTCATTTCACAATTATAAGCAAAGAGCGGCATCTAGCAACACATCATTGCCACCCCGAACGACAAGATCAATACTGATTCCACGTGCCTCGGGACATGTCATCGTCCCTTCGTCCCATTATCAAGATTAAACACGAGACATGGAATATGTCAATCTCGTATATGTTTAATCTCGGTTTCTTGATCCTCGAGTTAACCGGTAAAACGGATACCAATGATATCATATATCATTATCCGAGCATGGCCATGCATTTACGGTTCTACTCTATCAAGAAACACTCCGATAATATACCCGTTATATGGGTTGGACGAATC
>JAKUCV010003016.1:215975-249862 GCA_028386065.3 Turnera subulata
GGAAAAAAGGGAAAATAAAAAAAAAAAAGATGGGGGGGGAGGGGGGTTGGATTGGGGGGCGGGGAGGGGGGGGTGGGGGGGGGAGGGTGGGGGTACGCTCCAACAACGGCTCCTTGTACTCCACTTGACTTCAGTTCGTTAAAGCTTCAGTCTGGTGTCGTTATGCATGTCAACTCCTTGGTAGCATTGAATTGCCAAATCAGGAAAGTTTGGACCACCTTCTGGAGTTGAGTGGGAGTTAGGTGGGAACATCATCTGCACTTCTATAAAGTTTTCCCTTTTACTTGTTCTCCAATTCAAACGGCTGGAAGTGGGATTTAAATGCTTGCAGGACCACACGCAACTTGCACAAAAAGTTCATGTTGACAGCTTCAGATATGGTATCGGTAAAAACCATACGTCGTGTATCCAAGATATGGTATCGGCAATCAACACAAGCAAAGCTAGCAATACACATATAATTTATTAATCATCAAAACTAGACAATCATCATGGTTAATTATAGTTTAGCAATAGAGGATGATTAACCTTAAATTTTGGTCAACAATATCCCCCTTTTTGATGATGACAAATTTGTGTTGATTTTTTTATATAACAAGGGTTCAAAAGATATTCATATAAATTTCATAAAACTCTCCCTGTTTTGTTGCTCCCCCTTTTTGAAAATAATTTTGTAATTCTACAAGGATAAGTTTGAAAAACATATGATTCATTCCTTGTGAATATATTGGCATTCGATAGCCAATCATGAAACTCCCCCATTATTTTTTTCTTTCTGCACAAAAGATTAGTTGAACACATAATAATATATACGAAGTCGCGCAGCATTCATTGTCATAACATTTAGTTTTTGGCAGAAACCAAATCATAAACATAACTGTGGTTTTTGATAAAACCAGATTTCTAACTTCACACTTCCTGCATAAAACATATATGATTTTAACAACAACCATATCTCATCAGTAGCATCAACTAATGCTTTTCAGTGCCTGCATAACACTCATATATGGTTTCAACAACAACCATATCAACTTGGTTTCTCTCAGAAACCCCAATGTCAATATTCCTGCATAGAGAATCAACACAATATAATTTTCTCCCTATTTTGGCATCAACAGAAAGGGAGGATATAGAATAGGAACATAGTAAAGATCATGCAGAGAAAATCATTCAAAAAGCATTATCCAAGCATTCAACCAAAATATCCCAAAATATAGAGAAATATTCGAAAAGCTAGGTAGATAGAACCAATTTAAAAACAGAACCAATAAGTAGGACTAGGATGCAATGCATGAAAACTTAGTAGCATCAGATATGAAAAGGCTTCAGTCATCATCAGAGGATACTTGTGAAGGGAGATGGGAAAGAACCAGCTGGAATTGTGCCAACATCTTTGCCTTAAGGTCAGCAATATCACCACAAACATCATCCATATCAGTCTCAAAAAGATTCAACCTTGTGCCCAGATCATCTAGCATAGTCTCCTTAGCATTAGCTCCAGCACGAGTGACTTCACATTTCCCATTTGGACCAATTTTGATACTCATGTTGGACAGGGTCTTGCGGTCAATGAGTTCAACTGGTTGAAGCTTAGCATTCTTAGATGTCTTTACACCAAACCTCTTTGCAATCATGGTGACGAATCATCCATGACTTTTTAATTTGCAAAGAGCCATATGATGGAGAAGTTGATACTCCCAACAAATTGGACTTTTCTCCAACAGGAAGGCAGTTAGCCACAAATCATGACGGGAGATCTCATTGAAATGACCATGTCGTGGAAAAATGATATTTGTGAGCATATATAATGCAGCTCTAGCAAGAGGAGTAGTTTGTTGATAAGTACCTTTTTGGTTGGAGCCGTACACCAATTTTGTTTGCTGACTGTAAGAAGGAGCACCTTTGATATTCACCTTATGATGCAAATCACCTAGGCAAGTTTAGAGACTTAGATAACGGTGCATGTAAAGGCTTGTTTGGAGGCATCAATGAGGAGCATGGTGACAAAGACAAGCTTGGACATGGCAAGCTTACTTTCAGGATTAAGTCCAAGATTTGATCTCATAAGAAATTCAAGAAGAGATGGAGATCAATGCGAAGGATGAGAAGAACAATTGCTGAAATTCCTGGAGCGAGCAGTCTCGATAATAAATTCATATCTCGAGCTCTACAACTCGAATTTATGCGCTCTTGGACTCTCTGGAAAGATAAGACAAAGATCTACAACTTCGATGTTGAGCCCCGAAGCTGAATCTGCCGTTTTCATTCCGTAAAAGTCACTTGAAGTCGAAGGATAGATTCTGTCCGAAAATACATTATTATTTTTATTATGTTTGGGTCAAGTCCATTATTAATTAGTTGATTAATATGGGCTTAAGTTATTTGGATTTTTATTGTAAGGTTTTAATTAGTGTCCAAGTTATGTGGGCTCAATTAAAAACCTAGTCCATTAGGGTTTGCTAGAATTCGGCCTAGGGTTAGGGTTTGGAGTCAAAATCCAATTTGACTTGGATTAGGGTTGTGTGGCTGACCTAGGGTTAGAAAACTTGTATAAATATGTTATTTTTATGTTTTTGGTTCAGTTTTGACAATTTTATGAAAAGAAAGTTTCTCTTTGTGAATTCTTCTGTTTGAGTGATTCAAACAATTCCCTTGAGTGCTGATGCTCTAGGAACCCAGGAGTGCTGATTCTCTTGGTTTATTCTAGAGATTAGATTTACTTATCAGGTTTACTAAATCTGTGGCGTGTTCTAATTCCTAATTGCTAATTTTCTGTTTCACTTGCTGATTAGGGTTTCAGATTATTGGCGCCATCTTTGTGCTTTTGAAGTTTCTTGTTTCTTTCATACTGATTTGGGAGGAATAAGGGGTGGAGAATAGCATCAGTTTGATTGAAATTGAAGGTCGGGACCACAATCTGTTCTGTGGAGATTCTATTGTTGATTCTAGGGTGTTTGCCGTATCATCTTTTAGTTGCGGAGCTTGAGGTTTTCAATCAATCATATCCCTTTGTTTTATTTCTGTTCTTTTTGTTTTCATTCAATTCGTTGCTTGTTCTTGTTGTTTTTCAGTTTTCTGTTCGTTTGCTACAGTAAACCCTAGTCGACGTTACTGTTCACTATATAAAAAAAAAGTTGAATTTTATTATTCTGAGATTGTCGACAGTAATATAAAAAAAAAAAGAGAGAAAGCCAAGCAAAACTCAAGGCTAGTCGATTTGAGCAGAATTAGGGTTTCTAGAATTGTTGTTCTTGCTGATTGGAATTGCAATTTTTGAAATTTTGTTGCAGGAGCTGAATTGGGCCGAATTGATATTGGTCAATTATTGTTAAATTGGCTGAGTTTAAATTGATTGAAAAGTTGATTGGAGTTGTTGTTTCTGTTGTCGATTTCAATTGCTGAGAAGGAGTACTGAATTTTTTTGCAATTTGTTTTCTTTCTGTTAATTGTTGTCGATTGTGCTTTTCATTTCTTGTTGGGTGATTATTGTTTCAGAATTGCTCAACTTGATCAGAAATCTATCACATACAATTCCTTGTTCTGTGTGTGATTTTTCTTTTCTTCTTAGAGTCTATCTTGCTTCTAGAATTGTTAGCCTTTCTTTTCTTCTATTAGGGTTTATTTGTTTCTCTTTTAGAATTTCGTTACTCATTTTGTTTGTTTGATTTGTTTATCTAGATCCTAACTTATAAACTGAAGTTGAATCAGGAGAGGTAAAAGGCTGAGTGATTACATCAATTGCCAACAAGGGAATACACACGAGAGTGTAAATACGTGAGGAATTATTTTCTACTAACGCTTTCTTGCAGGATAGCATCATGGAATATTCGAGATACATTAGTGGAAGATACTATAATGAAGAAGAGTTTGATAGACTCTACACACTCAGACTTCAAAAGATGTCCGAAGCTCAAAAAGTTATTTTCTATACTAGATGTTATGTGAAGGAAAAGGTTTGTAGCTTGAAAGTTGATGCGGGAAGAAATACAAACATGGTGAGTACACATATTGTGGACACACTAGGATTGGAGTGTATGATGCATCCTAGACCCTATCAACTAAAAGGGAAGAATGACATGAGAGAGATCAAGGTAACTAAGCAAGTCCTTGTTTCTTTTTCCATCGGGAGGTATTCCGACCAAGTGTTGTGTGATGTTGTGCCTATGGTTGAGAACCATCTAGTGCTCGGTAGACCCTGGAAATTTGATAGGAGAGTGGCTCCTAAGAGAGATAAGAGTAGGTACTCATTATACATGGGGAATCAGAGGTTTTTCCTTCGGTCATTGTCTCCACAAGAAGTCAATGAAGATCAATTGCATATTAAAGGAAGAGTGGAAGCATGGCGAGCCGAGCAGGCCAAAGTTAAAGCAAAGCGTGCGCAAGAGAGGAAGGCTGAGAGTCGTGCAAAAGGAGAGCTAGAGAAGGAGGCTAAGAGCCTTGCAAAAGGAGAGCTAGAGAGGGAGGATGAGAGCCTTGCAAAAGGAGAGGAGAGCTCAAAAGAAAAATTTGAGGAGAAAGAAAAGGAAGAGAATGCCGAGAGTGAGAGAAGAAAAGAGTTAAAAAAATTCTTAAAAGAAATTATGTTAAAGGGCTCAAATGAGAGAGAAGTGAGGGTTGAATATGAGAGGAAAAAGAGTTTGTTTGTACTTTTGTACAAGGAAGCTTGGTTTAAAGCTAACCTTAATCCTTGTCTTTCTAAATGTGATGTGTTTCTTTTGCAGGTTTCTAGGGATGCTTGTCCTAAAGGATTGCCGGCCCAAGGGGAAGATGGATTTATACATGGGTGCCGATTACAATCACAAAGGAGCATCAGGTTTTAAGTTCCTTTTCTATGATTGCAATGCCTAAATTGGACAACGTGATAAGTAATTTAAATGCTTGTTTCATTGATTATCATCCACATAAATTACTTGTTATGCATGCTTCTGAGTTATTCTTTAGGGATGAACAAAAGAGTGCTAATTACATATTGCTTGATCCGGGAGGAGAAGCTAGGCGCGACATGCATGATCCTCTATGCATAACGATTGATTCACAAGGTGAGTATAGTGTTCATGCTACATTTAGTATTACTGAATTTCCTTCTATTGACTTTGTAGGTATCGATTCGAGGACGAATCGCTTTGAGGAGGGAGGGAATGATGCAAATCACCTAGGCAAGCTTAGAGACTTAGATAATGGTGCATGTAAAGGCTTCTTTGGAGGCATCAATGAGAAGCATGGTGACAAAGACAAGCTTGAACATGGCAAGCTTACTTTCAGGATTAAGTCCAAGATTCGATCTCATAAGAAATTCAAGAAGAGATGGAGATCAAAGCGAAGGATGAGAAGAACAATTGCTGAAATTCCTGGAGCAAACAGTCTCGATAATAAATTCATATCTCGAGCTCTACAACTCGGATTGCTGCATTCTTGGACTCTCTGGAAAGATAAGTCAAAGATCTACAACTTCGATGTTGAGCCCCGAAGCTAAATCTGCCGTTTTCATTCCATAAAAGTCACTTGAATTCGGGAGACAGATTCTGTCCGAAAATACATTATTATTTTTATTATATTTGGGTCAACTCCATTATTAATTAGTTGATTAATATGGTTTTAAGTTATTTAGGTTTTTATTATAAGGTTTTAATTAGTTTCCAAGTTATGTGGGCTCAATTAAAAACCTAGTCCATTAGAGTTTGCTAGAATTCAGCCTAGGGTTAGGGTTTGGAGTCAAAATCCAATTTGACTTGGATTAGGGTTGTGTGGCCAACCTAGGGTTAGAAAACTAGTATAAATATGTTATTTTTATGTTTTTTTTTTCAATTTTGACAATTTTATGAAAAGAAAGTTTCTCTTTGAGAATTCTTCTGTTTGAGTGATTCAAACAATTCCCATGAGTGCTGATGCTCTAGGAACCCAGGAGTGCTGATTCTCTTGGTTTATTCTAGGGATTAGATTTACTTATTAGGTTTACTAAATCTGTGGCGTGTTCTAATTCCTAATTGCTAATTTTCTGTTTCTCTTGCTGATTAGGGTTTCATATTATTGGCGCCATCTTTGTGCTTTTGAAGTTTCTTGTTTCTTTCATGCTGATTTGGGAGGAATAAGGGGTGGAGAATAGCATCAGTTTGATTGAGAATGAAGGTCGAGACCACAATCTGATCTGTGGAAATTCTAGTGCTGATTCTAGGATTTCTGTCGTATCACCTTAACACCAAACTTGGTGTTATAATGCTTGATTGTTCCTTTCTTGAGTTTGAGCACATCTTGGATTGTATCCTCAGTCACTTTGATCTTTTTGCCTTTCACAGTGCTCATAAGGTACTTGACCTCATCATTTTTGTCCTTCTTAACAAGCATGTTCCTGTAGAATTCAGCCACAATTTCTTCTTCTGTTTGGTTCTGCAAAGTGGTCAAATGGTCAAACTTGAAATACTTCAAGATGGAAGTGATTCCAAGATTTTCAAAGTTCTTCAAGACCACATTATAGTCTTTAGTGAGCTTCTTGAATGGCTTTGTCCCATCTTCCTTCTTTGTCAATTCGTCAGATTTCCCCTTTGCATCGATCTTGGCCTTCTTCATTGGGGGCTCAAGTACCTTTTCTTCCTCTTCTTCTTCTTCTTCCTGTTCTTTTTCAGTTTCCTCTTTGTCATTTCATGCATCCTCTTCTTCCTCATTCTCGGGTTCCTTCTCAGACTCATCATCCTTTACGTCATCTTCTTCTTCTGCATCCTCTTGTTCTTTGTCAATATCTTCTTCCTTTTCTTTATCATTGTCACGATTCATAGGATCACCACTTACATCATGAGTTTCTTTTGTCGGCTCATCATCAGAGTAGAATTTGGAAATAGGATCATCCATATCTTCTTCTTCATAGATTTGTATCCTATACTCTTCTCAGAATCACTTCCCATGACTCTCTTCCTTTTCTTTGGAATTTCTACCTTAGCAACCTCTTCTTCTGAGTCAGAATCAATCAGATATACACCAGTGTTCTGCTTCGTCTTCCTTCCAGTTTGCCTTACAATTCTTCGATCAAGAAGGCAAGCGCTTGGCTTCCTCATTGCTGATGGTTTGGTTTTTGCAAAAACCACATCTGTTCTCTTCTTCTTATTCGTCTTGCAAGTCTTCACAGACTTTTCAGAATGCTCCTTCAGTTCCTTCTCATTATCAGAAGAAGACTCATCATCAACATCTCTTTCGACACACTTCTCATTTTCTGGTTTCTCCATAACCGGATCATTATTTGCCTTCAGTGCTTCGTTTTCATATCCTTCTGCAATCTTTAGGATCTCAGACATAGTGAAACCATCTAGGCTAATCTCTTTGGAGTTTACAACAACTGCAGGGTCTCGAACACTCACGCTCTTCTCAGTAATTTTTACTACATCTGAAGATATGGTTTTGTCAGCAACCATATCTTTACACCCCTTCCTCATTCTGTTTTGGAGTTTTGGCTTCCACATCAACCAGAGTGGTATTCTCTGATTCTACCAACTTCTCAACATCTTCTCCAGACATAATACTCTTCATACGCACATCAAAGTATTGTTTTGCCTCAGTCAATTCAAATTTCCCATATACATTATGGATTGTTTGAACTAGGAATTTTCCAATTTGTGACAGGAATGCAAGGTGTGTGTTCACATTCCGTATAGTTGACCTTGTGGTTACTCTTCTCGTGATGTCACCAAGAATAGCATCAGTTGATAGTCCTCTAGGTGCTCTGAAGTTTAGAGGAGTCTCTTGTGAAGTTGAAGCACGTGTAGAGACATTTGGTTTTCCTGCAACCAGATCAGGCAGATTGTCATGTTATTGTTGTGACGCATCATGTGGAACCAATACAGGTAGTTCTTCATATTTTTCATCAGATGAAATATCAATATTAATAACCTGTGGTTGAGCATCAAGAGCGCCATCTGCATCTTCTTTAACGTTTAGATCACACGGATTAGTCTCATCAAAAACAACATGTATGGTTTCTTCAACAACCATATTTATCTTGTTGTAGATTCGATATGCTTTACTGGTAGTAGAATAGCCAAGGAAAATAACATCAACAGATTTTGCTTCAAACTTGTCTAAGTTATCCTTTGTATTCAGAATATAGCTTTTAGACTCAAAGACTCAAAAGTAAGAAATATTTGGTTTCTTCCCATACCAAATTTCATAAGGTGTCTTTTCAATTATAGGATGCATAGAGACTCTATTTAAAATGTAGCATGCTGTGCTCACACCCTCTACCCAGAAATATGCTGGTAACTTATGCTCATCAAGCATAGTTCTAGCCATTTCTTACAAGGTTCGATTCTTCCTTTCAACAACCCCATTTTGTTGAGGTGTTCTAGGAGTCGAAAATGTGTGTACTATGCCATTTTACTCACAGAATTGTTTAAAGGCATGATTATCAAATTCTCTTCCATGATCACTTCAAATTTTTAAAATTTTATACCCTTTTTCATTTTGTAAACGTTTAACAAGAGTATTAAATTCATCACATGCATGATCCTTATGAGCAATAAATATAACCCATGTATATCGTTTAACAAGAGTATTAAATTCATCACATGCATGATCCTTATGAGCAATAAATATAACCCATGTATATCTAGAGTAATCATCAACTATGACAAAAACATATCTCCTACCACCTATACTTATTGTTCTCATAGGTCCAAACAAATCCATATGCAATAATTCAAGTGGTCTAGATGTAGAGATAGCATGTTTCGATTAAAAGGAACTTTTAACCTATTTACGAAGTTGACATGCACGACATGTAGCTTCTTTTTCATATTTGAGTGCGGGTAAATCTTTCACCAACATCATGCTTGATAATCTGGATATGAGGTCCAAGTTGGCATGCCCTAGCCTTCTGTGCCACTAGGTTGTTGTTTCTATTCTTTCACTTAAACACTTAAACTCAGAGTTGGTAGTATTATCAAAATATATAGAGTAGACATTTCCTTTTCTAATACCAGTAAATACCACATCTTTGTCAAGCGCACTCACTAAATATTTAGAAGCTTAAAAAGTGACTTTAAAACCTTTATCACAAAGTTGACTCACACTAAGCAGATAATATTTAAGAATATCAACAAATAAAACATGTTCAATAGATGGGGTAGAGTCAATGTTACCAAATCCGAGAATTTGTCTTTTGGACTTGTCCCCAAAAGTTACTTTTCCTCGGTCCTTCACGGTTAGGGATGAAAACATGGATACTTCTCCTGTCATATGCCTTGAGCATCCACTGTCTAAGATCCATTCATCCCTTGTCACCTGCAGCAAAATAACTAGGTTTTAGGTACCCAAACTGATTTGGGTCCTATAGGGTTAGTTCTGATTCCATTTATTTTCATTCCTCTTTTTAATACAGCAAGCTTTGATGCAATGACCATTCTCTCCATAGTAATAGCAAGTAGTATGTGGTGCATGATAATGTGTATGCATATAATTCCTTGAAGAATGCGCATAAGTGTTTCTTCTAAATCTGTGTGACTGCATACTGTGATTTGGTTTTCTAAAAACCATATCTAGCCTAACCAGATTTGACTTACTCGACCCTGAAGCATAATTGTTCACATACTTATGTGTTCTGACATTACATAAGTGTGAAGTACCAGGTTTGTATGGCATACTAGATTCTGCCCTAACAAATCGCACATTAGGATTTGGTTTTTCAGAAACCAAATGTGTAGCACCTAATCCTTCTTTTTGTGTAGAACTTCTTTGTTGACCAAACAACATATTCAAATTATTGGTATAACCAGTAAATTTCTCTAGAGAGGATTTTAGATCAGTGACATGCTTCTCCAGAACATTCTTCCCATTTTCAAGAACTTTGCACATATCATTCTTACAAGCATATCCTTTTCCTAGTCCATCACAAGCATTCTTTAGCGCAAATTTTTCAGCTTTTAAGCCCTCACTTTCATAGCATCAGCATTAGCTAGCCTAAGTTTTTTTATTTTCATTTTTGTAGGCTTCCTCATTAAATTCAAGCAAATCAATTTTCTTCTTATACTCCTTATTTTTTTTAACTACTTCCTTGTATTTGGTATGCAATTCATCAAAAGCATCAAGTAATTCTTCTAAATTAAGGTCAGTAGAATCTGCTACCTCAGAATCTTCTTGGGCCATGAAGCATAGATTTGTTTTCTCCTCGACATCAGAATCGGTTGAAGAGTCTGAATCATCCCACGCCACCATAGCCTTCTTTTCCTTGGTTTTTGAAAAAACAGATCGATCCTTCTTTTGATAAGGACACTCAGACTTGATATGGCCTAGACGATTGCAACCAAAGTACACCAAAGAGTCTTTCTTGGGCTCCTCAGCTTTTGTGACCTTAAGATTCTTCCCTTTGAATTACTTCTTCATCTTAAGGTACCTTGCGAAACTTCTAGTAAGGAGAGCCATATCGGAGTCGCCATCATCATCATTTGGTTCTTGAACCTTCAATGCGACGTCCTTCCTCTTGGGTTCAATTTTGTCACCATGACAAATTAGCTTGCCAATGAGCTCATCATAGGATAGCGGATTCAAATTCTAAACTTGTTCAGTGGCAGTCACTTTAGGTTCCCATTCTTTGGGAAGTGACCTTAGAATCTTTGCAACCATTTCTCTATGTGTCATCACCTTTCCAAGTGTTGCAAGGTTGTTGCAAAGTATAGTAAAGCGAGTATCCATGGTATGTATGGTTTATCCAGAATCCATTTGAAAGAGCTCATATTCTTACATCAAGTGATTGAACCTTGATTCTTTAACTTGATTTGTGCCTTCATGAGTGATGCACAATAGTCTCCATATTTCATGAGCTGTTTCACAAGATCTTACTCTTTGAAACTCACTCTCACTGATTCCGCATAGTAGAGCATTTTTGGCTTGAGCATCAAGCTTTACTCTCTTGATTTCGTCATTAGTACAGAGATGCATAGGACTGCCTATTGTAAGGATTCTGGACAATATGCCACATCTCAATGTCCATTCCTTCAAGGAAGAACTTCATGCGAAACTTCCAATAGTCAAAGTTTGCCCCATCAAAGTTTGGTGCCTTGTTCATGCTTGTACCCTCGAAAGCCATGATCTTTGTCTATGGATTTTACTTCTTTGAACTAAGAATGCTGCTCCGCTACCAATTGTAGGCCCAAAAGTGCCTAAGAGAGGGGTAAATTAGGCCTTGAAAACTTTTTCGAATAGAGAGATTCGGTTTTTGCGATACCAAATCTTTGTGGAAAGATTTGGTTTTTGAGATACCAAATCTGTTGAATACTTAGCGAGTATATGGGGTAGGAAAGCGAGTAGAGAAAGAGTAGAAGAGAGTGAACACAATGATTTAGAGTGGTTCCCCCTCACCAGGTACTCCACTACCTAAAGGTTCCTTCCTTTAGGATATGAAAACACTCACTATACTTAGGTTTTTGCGGGATCAA
Source organism: Turnera subulata (assembly GCA_028386065.3). NCBI lineage: Eukaryota > Viridiplantae > Streptophyta > Magnoliopsida > Malpighiales > Passifloraceae > Turnera > Turnera subulata. Next base: position 227,390 of record JAKUCV010003016.1, read on the forward strand.
CCTTAACCGTTACAAACACAAGCTTTTCTAGGCTAAGCTCAAACCTTTACAAGCTTTTCACAGGCTAAGCTCTAACCTACACAAGATTTTCACAGGCTAAGCTTGAACCTACCCTCAAATCTAATCCTAGACTTGAGTACTCAGCAAAACTAAACCAAGCCTTGCTTACAAATTGCCCCTTGAAACAAATTCGCACTGTAAGCAGAAAAACCAGATCAAATACCAAATCTTTTAAGCTCAAGTATATACTCAGATTTTGTGCAGTAGCTGGGATAATTATCCAGAGGTGTAAACGTTCCGCTTTATAGGATCTGAATGTGGGGGGTACGCTCCTGCAACGACTCCTTGTACTCCAGTTGACTTCAGTTTATTAAGGCTTCAGTTTGGTGCCGTTATGCATGTCAACTCCTTAGTAGCTACGAATTGCCAAATCAGGAAAGTTTGGACCATCTTTTGGAGTTGAGTGGAAGTTAGGTGAGAACATCATCTGCTCTTCTATAAAGTTTGCCCTCTTACTTGTTCTCCAATTCAAACGGCTGGAGGTGGGATTTAAATTCTTGCAGGACCACATGCAATTTGTACAAAAAGTTGATGTTGACAGCTTCAGATATGGTTTCGGCAAAAACCATATGTCATGTATACAAGATATGGTATTGATAAAAACCATATGTCATGTGTCCAAGATATGTATCGGCAGAAACCATATTTTTCCTGCAAGTGAAAATCAACACAAGCAAAGCTAGCAATACACATGTAATTTGTTAATTATCAAAACCAGACAATCATCATAGTTAATCATAGTTTAGCATTAGAGGATGATTAATCCTGATTTTTGGTCAACAGAATCATGGGAGGTATCTGTGAGTGAAAACAAACGGATGTAGTGTAGGTTGAGAGCCCTGCAAGAACCAATCTTTATATCTTGACTACATGCGGTCGACAGGCTCAGCCTATCGCAGTATAAGTCAAGTAGATAACACTATTTTTAATTTGATTCTTGATTGACTACTGGGAAGCCTATTTTTATTAAGTAGTAGCCTGGTGAAGGACCAAGAGGTGAAGTCAGGTGTGCTTGACCAATAGTAGTCAGCCTTTCACTCCCTAGCCGTTCGGGAGAAGATAGAGAGAGACTGTGGGTATTTAGCACCAGCACTAAAACTTCACCCCTAAGTGAATGTCTATCCTAGTGACAGGGAGTAGATGGAAGCTTGGGGAACTATCAATAAGATCGAGAGTCGTTGACAGTACACTAGGTTGGGAGCCCCTTCAAGACATCTTATTAAACACAGCTCGTCAACAAGCTCAACTGTTGTGACGGTGTTGAGCAATTTAAAGCATAAAACAAGGCATGTGAACCCCAGAAGCCTAAGACTTCACTAAATCTGATTTTTTCCGACTTCAACTCTACTGCTATTTTTACTTCACTATTCATTTTATATTTCAAAAAGTATTCACCCAAAACTCACTTCTATTTGCTTTTTCTAAAGCTTAATTTGTCTAATTAAAGATAACAGGCTCAACCTAGTCCCTGCGGATACGACCTTGATAAGTACTACAACAACCCTGTGCACTTGTAGGATAGCAGGCATATCATTTTCCTAACCTCTCCTTACAAATAGCAGGGAGAGGTTATTCTGATCATTGGCCCCTTATTCTTGCTAGGAGAAAGTTGACTGGCAAGCCTTTCTGTCATGTTGGTGTAAGTAACCGGGCATGCAATCTCGACAATCAAAATGCAGCGGAAAGACCCGGTACTCATGGAGGATCCAAGTGAAGCTAACTAAACCAAATAACAATTTTTTCGTATATTTCTTGGTTGAGGTCTTTCGCCCAACTTTAGTGTAGAATCAGCAAGAACCTGACAAGAAATCCGGCTCCTCTACGGTATCCACACGAACCGTCGATGTCCAGCTAGCAATCGTCTCACGATCACCAACCCAAGCACTCCCGAACTGCAGTGCTAGCTGCAGAAAACCGAGAGCTAGAACTTGTGTTTGATGTGTTTCTTTCTTTCTCAAAGAAAGGAGTGTGTAATCTGAAAATTCAAGTCTCACTCAAGTCTCACTTGTGTGTATTCTTACAAGTCAGAAAAATCAGAATTCAAGAGCTAAATAATATGATTATCCACCTCAATTAGTGCATAGAGTAATAGCGACAATGGCCAACATAATGGCCCATTATCCATCATGATTAAGATTCCACCATTATCTATTCTAATCATGTCTCCGCTATGCACTAATGGAATTACACATCACAGCACTAATTCTGGTTCAATAATTCAGACAACTAGTGAACCAAAACGACCCTGGTCCAACCACGATCCAATCATGGTCCAACCACCTGGTCGAACCATGGTTCAGCCACAAGCTCGAATCAATAGTTCTAAGTGTGTGACCCTGTAGGCACTTGTAACATTTGGAAATAATTGTAAAATCTCATTTTACAATCATAAACAATAAGCGGCGTCCAGCAACACATCATTGCTACCCAAACGACAAGAACAGTACTGATTCATTATGCCTCGGAACATGTCATCGTCCTTTCGTGTCACTATCAAGATCAAACACGAGACATGGAATACGTCAACCTCGTATAAGTTTAATCTAAGTTTCTTGATCCCCGAGTTAACTGTGTAAAACGGATACTAATGATATCACCATATCACATAATCCGAGCATGGCCATGCATTTACAGTTCAACTCTATCAAGAGGCCCATCTGATAATATACCCGTTATATGGGTTGGACGAATCCCATCTTGATCATACAAAACCCACTACACATTATATCATATACCCAATGATTACACTAAGGTCTACTCAGTTACGAATAGCCAAGAGCAATATCGAAGTATATGACTCACGTGTTGGGAACCTTGATGATCTCAGGTCTAAGGACAATACATATAAGAACCACTAATGACAATCATATAACATTCCATGTAGTGTTCTTATGTTGGGTCGGTCCAGACTACAAGTTCTCTAACTTGTACCCGTATGTAGAATTCATATCTCATATAATTCTCAACATACGCTTGTCTAAATTTATTATTACAACCCATCCATAATAATAATCGACTAGGGACATTTAAGAATAAAAATATTCTAGGGTTATAAATATGTGCAAGCGTTTATCTCATAAACATATTTATTGGAATAACCTTAATATATATACATGACTGTATACAATCATCTAATGATTGGCTTTTGGGCATATTACACTAACAATCTCCCACTTGCACTAAAGCCAATCATCCATGTTTCTAATACCAATGGATACAGTATGACCATCTTGCTTCTGTTGTGTGAGCAGCTTAGTCAATGGATCTGCTACATTGTTCTCAGAAGGAACTTTGCACAGCCTGACATCGCCTCTATCAATGATCTCTCTAATAAGAAGATAGAGTCGGAGTATATATTTGGATCTCTGATGGTATCTAGGTTCTTGAGCCTGTGCGATTGTCCCATTGTTGTCACAATAGAGCTCAATCGGACTGTCAATACTAGGAACCACCCCAAGTTCAGTTACGAACTTTTTAATCCAAACAACCTCTTTTGTCGTATCTGAGGCAGCTATGTACTTAGCCTCAGTTGTAGAGTCAGCAACTGTCTCTTGCTTTGAACTCTTCCAGCATACAGCACCACCTCCAAGACAAAACACATAACCTGATTGCGATCTAAAATCATCCCTGTCAGTTTGGAAGCTAGCATCTGTGTAACCTTCTACAACAAGCTCATCAACGCTTCCATATACAAGGAATGCATCCTTAGTCCTTCTCAAGTACTTAAGGATATTCTTAACCACTGTTTAGTGACTTTCACCGGGATCAGATTGATATCTGCTTGTGACACTTAAAGCATAAACGACATCTGGTCGAGTACATAGCATGGCATACATGATAGATCCTATTGCAGATGCATAAGGAATCTTACTCATCCGCTCTCTCTCCTTAGATGCACTAGGACATTGTATCTTTGAGAGAGTTATGCCATGTGACATGGGCAAGAATCCTTTCTTGGAATCTTGCATGCTAAACCTCTTTAGCACTTTGTCAATATATGTACTTTGACTTAGTCCAAGAAGCCTTTTGGATCTATCTCTATAGATCTTTATACCTAACACATAGGCAGCTTCTCCTAAGTCCTTCATTGAGAAATTCTTTTTTAACCAAGTCTTTACCGACTATAGTGTTGGAATATCATTCCCAATGAGAAGAATTTCGTCAACATAAAATAACAAGAAAACGATAGTGCTCCCACTAACCTTCTTGTAAACACATGGCTCATCTTCATTTTTAATGAAACCAAACTGTTTGATTACTTCATCAAAACGAAGATTCCAACTCCTAGAAGCTTGCTTTAATCCATAAATGGATCTTTGCAACTTGCATACCTTGTTAGTATTTTCTGGAGTGACAAAACCTTCAGGTTGTGTCATGTACACATCCTCTAAAAGATTTCCATTAAGGAAAGCAGTTTTGACATCCATTTGCCATATCTCATAATCATGGTATGTTGCTATAGCCAATAGAATCCGGATGGATTTAACCATGGCAACTGGTGAGAAAGTTTCATCATAGTCAATACCATGAACTTGTTTAAAACCTTTCGCAACCAATCGCCTTTTAAAGGTAATCACATTACCATCCATGTCGGTCTTTTTCTTAAAGACCCCACTTGCACCCAATAGGTTTTACCCCTTCAGGTGGATTAACCAAGGTCCATACCTTGTTTTCATACATGGATTCCATCTCCGAATTCATGGCTTCTAGCCACTTCTTAGAGTCTGGGCCCGTAATAGCCTGCTGATAGGAAGTGGGCTCATCTTCTTCTATGAGCATCACGTCTCCAGTATGAGTCATAAGAAATCCATATCTCTCAGGCTCATGCCGAGTCCTATCAGATCTACGTAGTCCATGTGTTACAGGCACATATTTTTCACCCACAACATCTTGTGGTTCCTGTCCTTGTTCCATCTCAGCCTCTATACCTCGAACTTCTTCGAGTTCTACCTTCCTCCCACTGATTTTTTTAGAAATAAATTCTCTTTCTAGAAAAAATAGCAGTACGAGCAACAAACACTTTGTGCTCTATGGGATTATAGAAATAATATCCTTTTGTTTCCTTAGGATATCCAACAAATAGGCACTTGACGGATTTAGGGCCTAGTTTATCTGATGCTTCTCGTCTCACAAAAGCCTCACAACCCCAGATCCTCATAAAAGACAAATTGGGATGCTTCCCTGTCCATATTTCATATGGTGTCTTTTCAACCGATTTAGATGGAACACGGTTTAGTGTAAATGCAACACTTAATAATGCATGTCCACAAAATAAAGAAGGAAGGTCAGTTTGACTCATCATAGAACGAACCATGTCTAACAAAGTTCTATTCCTCCTTTCAGATACACCATTCCATTGAGGCGTACCTGGTGGAGTAAACTGTGATACAATACCACATTGCTTTAGGTGATCAAGAAAATCTCGGTCTAAGTATTCACCTCCTTGATCAGATCGAAGCATTTTAATACTCTTGCCGAGTTGATTCTGTACTTCACTCTTGAATTCTTTGAACTTTTCAAAGGATTCTGACTTGTATTTCATAAGATACACATAGCCATATCTACTGTAATCATCAGTAAATATAATAAAGTACTGAAAACCACCTCTAGCCTGTATTGACATAGGTCCACATACATCAGAATGTATAAGACCTAACAAGTCCAAAGCTCTTTCACCTTTACCAGCAAAAGGAGCCTTCGTCATTTTGCCAAATAAATATGACTCACATGTCTCATATGATTCAAAATCAAATGAGTTTAAAAGTCCATCTTAATGGAGTTTAGAAATACGAGTCTCGTTTATATGGCCCAATCGACAATGCCAGAGATAGGTTTCATTAGAATCGTTTAATCTAACCTTCTTCGTATTAATGTTATAGAATGGTGTTTCTAGGTTTAGAACGTACAAACCATTGTTCAAATATGTATCACCATAGTAAATATCATTGAAATAAATAGAACAACAATTGTTCTTCATTACAAATGAAAAACCTTTCTTGTCCAGACAAGAAACAGAAATCAAATTCCGGCTTATGGTAGATACATAATAACAATAGTCAAGTTCTAAAACCAAACCACTCGGTAAGGATAGATAGTAAGTCCCTACAGCTAATGCAGCAACTCTTGCTCCATTTCCAACGTAGGTCTATCTCACCCTTAGCTAATCTTCTACTCTTTCTCAAATCCCGCACATTTACACAAATGTGAGAACCACATCCGATATCTAATACCCATGATGCAGAGATAGAGATATTAGCTTCTATAACAAAAATACCTGAAGCGGAAGTCTTACTTCCCTTCTGTTTCTTCACCTCATCAAGGTGAATCGGGCAGTTTCGCTTCCAATGGCCAGGTTTCTTGCAATGGAAACATTGTCCTTCCTTTGCAACGCCACCTTTGGGTTTCAGCACATGTGAAGAAGATGAACCAGACTTTTAGGCAGATTTCTTCTTCTTGCCTTTTCCCTTTCCTTTGCTATTTCCAACCATCAATATGCTGTTGGATTTATTTGCCTTCATCTATTGCTCAACTATTCCTAACATGTTAAGCAACTTAGACAAGGATTTGTCAAGATGATTCATATTGAAATTCATGACAAATTGGCTGTAGCTATCCGGCAACGAATGCAGGACTAGATCAACAGCCAACTCCTTTTGCAAAGGATAACCTAGACCCTCAAGGCTCTCAATGTAACTAATCATCTTGAGCACATGAGGTCTAACAGGTGATGATTCAGCCATCTTGCATTGGAACAATGCCTTAGAGGTCTCATACCTCCCATGCCTTGCTTGCTCTTCAAAGAGCATTTTCAGGTGTTCGATCATATCAAACGCACCCAAGTTCTCATGTTGCTTCTGAAGCTCAGAGTCCATGGTAATAAGCATAGGGCATGCCACCTCCAATGCATCATCAATATGCTTCTTGTAAGCATCCCTTTCTGCCCTAGGAGCATTAGGCAACGGTTCATTAGGAACAGGCCCTTCAAGGACATATAATATCTTTTTTTGTTTGAGGACTATCCTCAAATTGCGATGCCACTTAAGGAAGTTATTCCCATTAAGTTTTTCCTTCTCAAGGACTGATCGCAGTGATAGTGTACTTGTGTTTTGTGCCATGATTACTCTACAACATTGATCAACTCACACAAATAATAGTCATGTATACATAAATCATTTAACAAGGAATTCTATTAAATGATGCTCCTACTACATAAATCAAGATAATTATAAGTAGGCCAAGATCCATATTTCACTACAAGATAAGTCAGCTTTGGCTGATCGCTTATATCATAGTTATTTAGGTAGACAACTCTTGTCAATTACATCTCATGTAACTCTTGGATAGTTGAGTGAACAACACTTGTTCTTGTCTATCTCATAGACTTAGCTCAACTCATTGCCTCTAAGTCCTCAATCCTATTGAGATGACCTAGTTAAGTTCAACCCATAACAAGCAGTTCGGATATTACAATTATCCCGTTGCACCTTGCTAGGATAAATATTGGCACCTTGCTTTGGCAAAACCTACCAAATATTGATCTAAGCAATGATGAGTGCTTATCACGGAAGGCAACACAAGAGGAACTTAATATTTACATCAACATATTATTCCTATACATCACATGCATGTTCTTGATAAATCATATATTGATGTTTGTAAATTTGGAAGCCAAAATTACATGAGAACATCGATGTCTAACATTGAACATCGATGTTTTGAGAATCTGATTCTCCCAACTACTTGGCAGTGTTCAAGAACATCGATGTCTGACTCTTGAACATCAATGTTTAACTTTTAAACATCGATGTTTGAGAATTCAGGAACTCCAAACCTTTTGGCAGAGCTCTAGAACATCGATGTTTAACTTTTGAACATCGATGTCTTGGAGTTCTGAAAGTTCAAGATTTCTGGCAGTACTTTTAAACATCGATGTCTAACTTTTAAACATCGATGTCTGAGACTTCTGGAACTTAAGAATATCGATGTTTAACTCAAGAACATCGATGTTTGAGAGTTCTGCCAAGGCCACTCGTCATGAGAACATCGATGTTTGACTCTTGAACATCGATGTTTCAAGATTCTGCCCAAGTCGATCTTCATTAGAACATCGATGTTTGTCACACAACATCGATGTTTGGAAGATCCGGCCAAGGCAAAACTCATGTGAACATCGATGTTTGACTCACAAACATCAATGTTTTGGCCTTGTTGTACTAGAACAACAATTGTTCCATACAAAAACCGACAATCGATTTTTCCTTGTCGAACTCATTCAACTTACTGCCAAGAACACCTTGATTGAGATCACATACCAATCAAGTACTCGTTGTCAAAAAACTTTTGACAAAAACCAACCTCAACATATATCACATATACAAAATGAATTCAGCATATCACATATACAAACATGTTCATGCTACATCACATATAACAAGATGAACATCTAATTCGGTTTAGCGTTTCACAAGAGGCTCCGCTACCACTGTAAGTAACCGGGCATGCAATCTCGACAATCAAAATGCAGCGGAAAGACCCGGTACTCATGGAGGATCCAAGTGAAGCTAACTAAACCGAATAACAACTTTTTCGTACCTTGCTTGGTTGAGGTCTTTCACCCAACTGTAGTGTAGAATTAGCAAGAACCCGACAAGAAACCCGACTCCTCTATGGTATCTACACGAACCGTCGATGTCCAGCTAGCAATCATCTCACGATCACCAACCCGAGCACTCCCGAACTGCAGAGCTAGCTGCAGAAAACCGAGAGCTAGAACTTGAGTTTGATGTGTTTCTTTCTTCCTCAAAGAAAGGGGTGTGTAATCTGAAAATTCAAGTCTCACTCAAGTCTCACTTGTGTGTATTCTTACAAGTCAGAAAATCAGAATTCAAGAGCTGAATAATCTGATTACCCACCTCAATTAGTGCATAGAGTAATAGAGATAATGGCCAACATAATGGCCCATTATCCATCATGATTAAGATTCCACCATTATCTAATCTAGTCATGTCTCCGCTATGCACTAATGGAATTACATATCACAACACTAATTCTGGTTCAATAATTCAGACAACTAGTGAACCAAAACGATCCTGGTCCAACCACGGTCCAACCATAGTCCAACCACCTGGTCGAACCATGGTTCAACCACAAGCTCGAATCAACAGTTCTAAGTGTGTGTCCCTGTAGGCACTTGTAACCTTTGGCAATAACTGTAAAATCTCATTTTACAATCATAAACAATGAGCGGCGTCTAGCAACACATCATTGCTACCCAAACGACAAGATCAGTACTGATTCATTATGCCTCAGAACATGTCATCGTCCTTTCGTCTCATTATCAAGATCAAACACGAGACATGGAATACGTCAACCTCGTATAAGTTTAATCTAAGTTTCTTGATCCCCGAGTTAATTGTGTAAAACGGATACTAATGATATCACCATATCACATAATCCGAGCATGGCCATGCATTTACAGTTCAACTCTATCAAGAGGCCCATCTGATAATATACCCGTCATATGGGTTGGACGAATCACATCTTGATCATACAAAACCCACTACACATTATATCATATACCCAATGATTACACTAAGGTATACTCAGTTACGAATAGCCAAGAGTAATATCAAAGTATATGACTCACGTGTTGGGAACCTTGATGATCTCAGGTCTAAGGACAATACATATAAGAACCACTAATGACAATCATATAACGTTCCATGTAGTGTTCTTATGTTGGGTCGGTCCAGACCACAAGTTCTCTAACTTGTACCCGTATGTAGAATTCATATCTCATATAATTCTCAACATACGCTAGTCTTAATTTATTATTACAACCCATCCATAATAATAATCGACTAGGGACATTTAAGAATAAAAATATTCTAGGGTTATAAATATGTGCAAGCGTTTATCTCATAAACATATTTATTGGAATAACCTTAATATATATACATGACTATATACAATCATCCAATGATTGGCTTTTGGGCATATTACACTAACAGTTGGTGGACATATCCTAAGTTTGATGAAATTGTCCAGGATATGTGGAGGTCTATTGAACAAGAGATCCCTGGTAAGTTTTTCATTCTAAAGAAGCTAAGCAAGTTAAAAATCTCTTTAGGCCACTGGATTAAGCACACTTTTGGCAATATTGATAATGACCTGACAGTCTTACAAAGCCGTATAGATCAACTGGAGCTTTTAATTGAGCAGCATGACTTTTTTGTGGAGGAAAAAAGGGAGTTGGCAAATGCTAGATCTAAACTGTTCTAGAGGGAGAAACAAAGGGAGAGTTTGTGAAAGCAAAAATCACGGGTTTCTTGGTGCAATTTAGGGGATCAAAATACAAAGTTTTTTCATACAGTGGCTTGTAATCGGGGTCGTAAGAAGGGAATTCACTCCGTACAGAGAGGAACAGAGTCATTAACGGAACCATCTGAGATCAAAGCTGAAGCTGAAAGATTTTTTTTAGCCTTATATGTTGATAACGCATGTGGCAGGCAGAAAGTTGGCTCTTTACAATTCAACAACATTGATGGCATTACAAATAACCACCTTGAAAGACCAGTTTTCATGGATGAACTATAACAGGCGGTTTGGGCGTGTAATAGCTCTAAAGCACCAGGGCCTGGCCTAGGCAACTAAGCATAATCTTCTTTTATCAGCCACCCCTCGCCATAAAAAATCCCTTTGTAGTCTGACAAGTTTGCGAGCAACCTTGACAAGCAATTTGAACATTGAGAGGTAGTAAAGGGGCAGGGATGATAAGACTGCACGGAGGAGGACTGTGCGACCCGTAAAGGACAGGATTCTCTCCTTCCAAGAAAGCAATTTGGTTCAAAACTTAGCAAATATTGGATCCCAGCTTCTGGCCAAATGCATGTTAGCACCAAAAGGAACTCCAAGATACACAGAAGGCAGTTTCTCTGGCTTACATAACAAATTCCCAGCCAAAGAATTGACCTCCATATCATCCATATTAATTCCTGCTAATCTACTTTTGTGAAAGTTGATGCTAAGGCCTGATAACAACTCAAAGCATCGTAATATCCTCTTAATAGAGACTAGGGCTTCGGTGGTGGGCTGAGAAAACAACAAGGTATCATCTGCGAATTGAAGCAGAGTGATAGGTATACCATGAACAAGTAACGGGGAGACTAGACCCTATGTCACAGAATGATTCAAAAGTACTGGCAAGCCTTCAGAAGCCAACAAAAATAGAAAAGAGGAGAGGGGGTCCCCTTGTTTTAACCCTTTTTGCATACCAAACTGAGGTGAGGGTGACCCATTAATAAGCACTAAAAGAGTAGAAGAAGCAAGGCAATGTCGAATCCAGCCTAACCAGCGAGACCCAAAATCCATCTTTGTCATGACCTCCAATAAATAATCTTAAGATATGGAATCATATGCTTTCCGGAAATCCAATTTCCAGACCACAGCTTTGCTTCTTGAAACCTTTAGAGAGTGGACTACCTCTGAAGCAATAATGCACAATCCAAAATATTCCAAGCTATGAATGTCGACTGCGTGGTACTAATCAAAGATTCCATCACAGGCTTATTCCTCTCAGCTAGGATCTTCGAGACAATTTTGTATATCCCATGGATTAGGATAATAGGTCTAAAGTCGTCAAAGCACATAGCATCAGTCTTCTTCGGAATCAAGGTGATATAAGCACATATGGAACCTTTTGGCAGTGAACCGTTTGTGAAGAAGTGATTGACCAAATCAAACAAATCCTCCCGAACAAGGTGCCAGCATTTCTTGTAAAAAGAGAAATTAAACTCATTCCCTGGTGCTTTAGAGCTATTACACGCCCAAACCGCCTGTTATAGTTCATCCATGGAAACTGGTCTTTCAAGGTGGTTAGCAGTAATGCCATCAATGTTGCTGAATTGTAAAGAGCCAACTTTCGGCCTGCCAGATGCGTTATCAGCATATAAGGCTGAAAAAAGTTGTACAGCTTCAGCTTTGATCTCAGATGGTTCCATTAATGACTCTGTTCCTCTCTGTGCGGAGTGAGTTCCCTTCTTACGACCCCAATTACAAGCCACTGTATGAAAAAACTTTGTATTGCGATCCCCTAACTTGCACCAAGAAACCCGTGATTTTTGCCTCCACAAACTCTCCCTTTGTTTCTCCCTCTGGAACAGTTTAGTTCTAGCACTTTCCAACTCCCTTTTTTCCTCCACAGAAAAGTCATGCTGCTCAAATAAAATCATGCGCTGCATTCTGACCGAAATATGCCCGTGTGCGTCTCACCTTTGGCCGAGTAGTCCACATCATCCGCGGGGCTCCCCCGGACCCCTGAGCGGGACTAAAATAAAAGTATAAACCCGTAAAAGAGACAAATAAAAGTACAGACCCCCGAACGGTACTTTTCAAATAATACAGACCTTATATATATGATTTACCCTAACATTAGTAGAATAATAATATATAATATATAATATATATACTTACTCGATAAAAAATCTTTTAGCAATATTAGTATACGTAGAAATGATAAAAGTAGTAATAAGAAAAATTTTAGAAATAAGTACCTTAGGAGGCAACCTTAGAAGGCAAAAGTTTCCGAAATCCAAATAATCAAAAAAAGAGAGGATAATCTGATTCTTTTTGCCAGCAACGATATGTAATTGTACACCAACATTTTCAGCCCATCGATAAGAAAAGAGCTAGAAAGTAGCTAACACTAAACCACAAAACAATTGCACATGGAGCAATGTATCTAGTTGTGCGAGCTAGCCAGGAGCTAACACTCTTGAATGCAGGAAAACACAATATAGCACAATGTGCCACCAGGGCAGGACAACAAGCTGTTGGCCAACAATCCCAAATGGCTTATTCTAATAAATTTAATTTTCGGTGCCAGACCACCCCTTTAATTACAACATTCCCACCACTACTTTATGCTTCTTCCTTCGGAGTCTTCATGCTCAGCATTGCCAACGATCATTGACTGCTGCAGAACTCTAGGAATCCCATGAACTCATGATTTTTTATCATAGTTATGCTTGTTTCAATGCCAATGGCTCCTGCAAAACATTAATTTAAGAGGAAAAAGTGATGGCAACAAGTTAAACTGAAACTCTTTCAAGGAAAAAAAAAAAAAAAAAACAGAGAAAAGTTTGTCATAGGAAGATTTTTGAGTGGAGAATTGGTTTTTTACCCATTGTAATGGCACTGGCAAATATGACACTAGAAAGTATGAATACAATAAGGGAAGCTCGTTTCAGAACTGCAATCAGCTTTCTCACAAAAAACTGTCCCCAGAAGCCAGCTAAAACAGAAACTGCCATGAGGTACAAAGCTGCAACAGAATTTACATGCAGAAAGTTGTTAGATCGATCACAAGTCACCTTTGATCAAACTGAAATTGAATATAAATATTGGGAGCATAAGATGCCCCGATAAGTAGTACCATAGGGTATTGGGAATCTCTTAAGCAGATAGAACTCCACGACGGACAAAGAAGATGAGAACATCATCACAAATGTAGCTGTTGCACTGGCAACCTGTTAAAAAAAAGTTTGAGACAGGATTCCACTGTTCGTGACGTTTCAGATAGAAGCATGAGCCGATTGGCATCATTCTCTTAGCGATAAATTTTAAACAGAAACATTCATTATTTATTTCTTTACACGTTACCTGGGGAATTACCCCAATCTCAAGGAGCAAAGGACCCAGAATGAACCCACCACCAGATCCCAGGAGTCCGCCCACGGTGCCTCCTAAGATTCCACAAAGAGCACAAAAAAGAATATGCATTGGGGTCCATTCAATAGAAGCCCCACAAACATACTCTGTGCTTCCTGTGCTTATCCTTTTCAAGTGTTCTTTGTATAGTTTGACTGCTTCATATCCAAATACACCAAGAGCAACAGGAAACTGCGAAAGCACATAAAACAATGTTGATAAATAAATGAATATACCTTAGAATAAGTGTAATATAAAAGTCTCATTCAGAATATGAAGATAAAAACAGAGTTTGTTTCAGCAAACCTGTAAGCAAAATAGCACCCAGTACCATGTGCTACAAGCTGCCACATCATTCTGCAAAATCATTTACTGCCAATTCAGAACGTGAAACTATGCTGTCAGTTAATTCCCAGCAAGCGAGAGATAGCGAAAGACTTGCCTTGATTACTTGGAGAAGAAGGAAAGAAATCCAAACAGTAAGTAGCACCAAAAGCCTTTTCCACTTAAGGTTGAAGCACAGTATTTGCTATACGATCAAAAGAAAGTGGATTCAGTTCTGTCATATTAGAAATTACAAATCCCCAAAGAGTTAATTATATGGCAGAGGAATTTGCTTACCAGTGCTGATTTCTCTTCTCTAGGAATCAGTGGCTCATATTCTGCATCAATCAAAACTGTAATGCAGGGAAAAAGAATCTATGTTACGTTCTAAATAAACTAATAAAAGCAAACGCATAAGAGAATGGCTTAGTGTAGTATTGGCTTACGTTCGCCTCCAGAGTTAACAAGAGTATCTTGTTGCTTTTCCAGTTCCTTCTGCAAAAATTTTTAGAATTGGAATTTTAGGACAGGATGAAGCCACGAATAATGACTGCGATTTCATGTCTCCTTCAACTATAGCTTTAGAAATTTACCTTCAAGATTGTTTCTTCTTTCCACATTTCAATTGCTCTGGAGAAAGACCTGGTAGAGGTACCTGGACACAAATATATAAATCAGAACTTGAACAACGGAGACAAGACTTATATTGAATAAAGAAAACAAGTTACTACAAAACTAAAAACTCTAACATAGAAAAGATACTGCAAATAGAAAAGTGAAAAAAAGAAAAGAAAAGGCAGTATAGGATGACGATATACCTATAAAGAGGACAATGATGAGGACAGTAATTAGCCAATAAGGGAAAACAACACTCAAGGCAACACCAATTGTTATGCCAAGCATAAGCATAGGCTGGAATAGTAGAGCCAAATCATAGTCTATGATTGGCACTTCCTTTGTAGGATGTGGAACTTTTAGATTGTACCAAACTGATGATGCCGATGCTGCCATAATCATACCTGCGGCAGAAAGGAAAGAGTATATTAGATTCATGTTCATAAAGTGCTAGTACCTTACGCAAAATTCAATTAGAAAAAGGCATCTAGTTGAAACAGTGTTACGTGTGACTAGTAGTTAGTAGTCATAGGGAGACGACTTGTGATTCAGTTTTGGTATAGGAGTATAAATATTGGCGAAGCAATACACTGTAAACATGATTGATCAATTGGAATTGTATTGTTTTCGGCTTGGGCGTTTGCTCAAGATTTTCCTTTCTTCTTCCTTTTCTTTCTTGTTTTTCTGTTACGATCAACGGATCGTAACAATTGGCGCCGTCTGTGGCTTCCGGTCACCGTCGATGGCTATGGATCACCGACACGAACATCGTTGGTGGCCGTCTTCTCTTCCGCCAGTTCAGCCTTTGCCGTGGTTTTCGACCTCTCCATCGTTTCCACCTCTATCACCGACACCGGATAGGGTTTCAGGGCCGCGCAGTTCCTCTTTGTTACCACAATTTGCGCCGGCGATTTCTTCACCTTTCTTGGCGGTTTCTTCTCTTGGAGGCTCCAAACGCGGGAGTCTCTGTTCTGTACACGTCACCGGCGTCCTTCCACTCTTCGCCGTGGGGAGTAGAGCAGCGGTACGAGTACTTACCTTGCGGGTCTATGTGGTCGTCTTCAACGCCACCAATTGCGCCTTCTGGGTTCGCCTCTTCTTCGACGACGAATCAGTTCCTTGTGCCGGATGATTATCTTTCAACACCAGTAGATCAATTTTTGGCTCCCGGAGTTCCACCTTGGTCACCGACTACATTTCATCCTTTGCCGGTTGAAACGATACCATTGGCGTCACCACCTACGCCAGCTTTTAATCCATCAAATTCCAGTTACTGGTATTCTTGCCCAACTGTTCGACAAAATGCCCCAATGACTCCACATGGTTCAATCCCTCAGATTTCTTCTCCATCTGCGACGATGCAGGTGCACGTTTCCCATGGGCAACCAGCAGTTACGGCCTTTGGAGTTCAACGTTCTGGCCTTGGTTCTTTCCCTAGTTCTCCACCGCAAGAACTACTATTGTCCCCTCAGGGTGCCGCTTCATCAGAATTCCAGCATCGAGAACTGTCAATTATGCCGCAACAACTTTGCGTACCGGCGAGCAAGATGCAGCCTCATGAACAGGTTCCATTCTTTGAAACAAAAATCTTTACCATCACCGAATTGAATGAACGCAGTTATGTGCATCGTCTTTGTCTTTGGTGTGATGAAAATGATGGTCATGGGCATGCCTGTAGTCATAAATTGTGGCTGCATATAGAAGTATATGATGATAACTTGGAAAAGTTGTTGTTCACTATGGATAATGGCAGTGATGCTTGTGTACCCAAAGTGCGTGAAGTGAGTGTTTTTGAAGTCAGTGATCTCTCTTTGGTCCCCAAGGGCATTCCAGCTCATGAACTGCAAATGGTGATGAGTAATGAGACAAAGAAGGAACCATATGCTGATGATGTGATTGCATTGGGCGAGTCACAGCACATGGTAGTTGAACTGGTCACTACCAAGGCAGCAGAGGAGCCAAAACATTTTTTGCCAATCACGAAAAGAGTCATTGATGAGCTTGGTGAAGGAGTGTGGCTTGGGAAGGAAAGTGGTGGATCAGTGAGGATTCAAGCATGGGGGAAATTGAAGAAAATGCAGAAGAAGAAGGTAATTGGATTTGGTCAGACAATGAGAACGAAGATGAGACTAAGGAAGCTTATGTCATCTTTTCATGTGACAAGGAAGCATGGCAAGAAAAAAGGGGATAATTTGGGTCAATGGAAGAGGTTCAGGAAGAAAACGAGAATGACCAGAAAGCTTGTGCTTTGTAAATGCAAGAAATTAGGTACAAGGAAGATGCAGAGAGAAATGGAGGTTGGTAAGTCAATGAGGAAGGAATTGAGAAAGAAGTTATGTTGGTCTGCTGGGTTATTACTTAAGAGTGTTTCACTACAGGGGCTTGAACAAAGCTTAAATTGCTTGGTTTTTGATCCGGGTGGTCCATGCTTGGGTGCCCATTCAGGTTGTATTCAAGAAGTTATTTTTTCAGTCTATTGGAGAGGACTCTTTGATATGGAGGCTGACATGAACTGTTTTGAGAAGCAGAGAATAGCTATGCAAAAAGAGGGGGAAGATAAGCTTATCATGATTTTGGAACATCAAGTTGAATCAGCTCTTGAAGTTCAAACTAATGAGTTCACAAATTGGGTATGTTTAGAAGCACAGTGCACCCCTGCATCTTGTAAGATCATGCTGTTAAAAATTTTGGATTACAATGCAGCAATGAGTGGAGCAGTGATTCATGTAGTAAATGGTGATGTTGTAGTTGGATTTAATACAGAAGCTGACTTGAAACAATTTGAGGAGAGGATAATGGATTTTCACATACAGAAGAAAGGCAAGCTTGGCAATGGAAAACTTGGTAAAGAGTTGCAGAATTACATTTTTGATCCAGGAGGAGATAAAGCTATTGAGATATGGAATTGTGTGATTGCTGGAAGTTTTCAAATGCAACAAGATGATTGTGTAGCTGCTGTATTAGATGCACACGAAGCTCATGTGCATAAAAAAGTACTGATCCTTGGTTGGTGCAAAAAAAAAAAAACTTGAATTGTTACATGGAGAAATACTGCAGCGTGCTGAATGTTTTGAAGTGGGGGTTGTTACTGATGCAACTAGCTCTTGGAACTTTGTTTTTGGCAGTAGCTTTTCAACGCCAAGTCCATTAAAGCTGCAGAATAGGGATTGCTGGTGATGCAACTAGCTTTTGGGAGCAGTAGTGAAGGCTGTATTAGAGCTTTGTCATTTGTAGCAGCGTCATTTTCAGCACAACACCCATCAACTTGCAGAATTTGGCCAACCATACAATAGCTCTTGCTGTTGACATTTTGTACAAATGCAACTACACCTGTGTTCTGTTTACATGGTTTTGTTCGTCAGTATGTAGTGCAAGAAGTGTCATTTGGTCTCTCAATCTTGGGGTGAGGGAGTATTGTTACGTGTGACTAGTAGTTAGTAGTCATAGGGAGACGACTTGTCATTCAGTTTTGGTATAGGAGTATAAATATTGGCGAAGCAATACACTATAAACATGATTGATCAATTGGAATTGTATTGTTTTCGGCTTGGGCTTTTGCTCAAGATTTTCCTTTCTTCTTCCTTTTCTTTCTTGTTTTTCTGTTACGATCAACGGATCGTAACAAACAGAAATCTTTATTACGTATTCAGAAAGAGGGAGGGGTGGGGGTGGGGGTGGGGTGGGGGGGAGAAAAAGAAAAACTAACTTTAAGGGGATTTCCTTTCCCATCTGACAGCTGGTGGTTTCTTTCTTGCATACTATACAATATGAAGGCAGTTTAATGTTCCAATACGCTACTCAAAGTTGACACAAAAAAAGGCTAGTATAGTTTTGTTCTTTTCTATTTCTCTCTTGGTGGGACAAGTTATTTCTCTTTTTTTTTTCTTTTGATGATTCAGGAATAAAAGGAAAAAAGAAAACACTGGCTCATGTGATTTCCCTATCTGGGCATCAAGGAATAGGATGACATATATCAGTGAATGAGCTCATGGACCTTTCTCGTACTCTAATTTTAATGGACTTAAAAGTAAGAGAGACGCCAAGATTTCTCAACTTGCAGTCATTGTTATTTTGTTCTCTCTTTCTAGAGTTTATTCTTCCCTTTCATTGTCTCAGAAGACTACAGCCTGACCAATAATTGCCTCTATTCTATTCCACATATATTGCAGAGACTGGTAACTTGATTTAAACCAATTGGAACCTGAAGCTCCACGAAAGGTCATCAAGATAAAATAGAAAGAACAATAATCAAACTCAAACTCGGCAAAGATGACTAGAAACCAAGAATAAGAAATCACGATGGATGGATGATTCCAATATGGTACCACCCATCAATCTTTTATCACCAAGAAGTGAAGTCCGAAAGAGAACTGAATCCACATTTTTTTTTCCTCGCAAAAAGTAGAAGACGACCATAATTCCTAACCACTGTTACTCAATTGACAGGAAGGCAATGTCTCACGTGACCCGATTTACAGCTTTTAGAATTCACTACCAACCTCAAATTTTACACAAACTCATTGATAAGTAAATTAAGTAACATTTCTTTTTGTCGCAAAAGTAAATTAAGTAACATGATTTTTTAATAGAAAGCTAACAAATAATACCTGGCAGATGGGCCACATCAGCTCTGTCAGTGTCAGTAATATTGTGTGGCCACAGGAAGAAATACGGCCAGAAGAGAACAGACTTGAACTAACGACCAGTCTGGAAACCTTACGCTAAAGTTTGGGAAGGGAGGAAAGTGTGGGGAAAGAATGGGACGGGAAAATGAGAGGAATGAAGATTTAACCTTCTTTTGTAATTGACTATTTTACCATTTAAGACATTATTTAATTTTATATAACAATATATAGGTCATTTGATGTCTATACATTTAACCTTTTTTATATTTTTATCATTCTCTCTATTTTATTCCCCTATTATTCCAAACAGGGGGAACAAACAATTCTATTCTCCTCTCTTTCATTCTTCCCATTCTTTCTTCTCATTTTCTTTCCCTCACAAATTGCTCTCAAACCAAGCTTTAGGGACCACAAATTCTAACTCTGCTTCTACTGTAAATAGGTGTCATTTCCATTATTACTCTTTGGACACATGTATATATATATAGATAGATAAAAAACCCTCTTATTATGGTATGGTATGGTATGGTAGTGCACGAGAAGAGTAATTAAAAAAAAATGTCAAAATAAAAAGAGAAGAAGAAAGAGAGAGAGAGAGAGGAGGGTAATTAAGTGTGATAACATATAAACATACATTTGGAAAGAGCAGCAGCAGATTTGGTATCGAAGCCCACAATCAAAGTGAGCATAGGAACAAAAATGCCCCCTCCCCCTACACCTCCCACCGTTCCACATGCCGATCCCAGAAATCCTATCACCGTCGTCAACACTATCCTCCAATCGAACACCAGTTCCTGCCATGCCACCACAAACCAAATTAATAAAACTAATTAGCCCACATCCAATATTTTTTTCTTTTTTTACAACTACAAAAAAGGGAACAGAATAAAATAAAATTGGAGAAGATTTCAAGAAACACCACTTCTCTCCAATCCATAGGGGCAATTAAAGACAGAACGTACTGGCCAAACTTTGTCGCTGTTGGATACGGTGTGGGCGCCACCCAGGAGAGCAGAGTTTGGTGAGGCTTTGCCATTCGGGTTGGTGAGGAAGAAAGCGGATAGAGTAGCCAAAGAGAAACCCGACGCCAGATATATCACCAACCCTTTTGTACCCATAGCCAACCCTCCCCTTTATAATTCTATTACCTATTGTCGTCTCCCGCTTAATGGTTTCAGCAAAGAAAAAAAAAAAGCACCCCCCAAAAAGAAAGGAAAAGGAAAGGTTTGGTTTCTCTTCTTCCTCTCTTAAGGACCCAGAAGAAAGATTGCCCTGGTGTGGTGTCTGTCTGTAATTAGGAGAAAGAAAGAAAGAAAGAAAGAAGAGAGATATGTAAATGCAAGTTGTCTTAGGAAACCACCAACCAACGCAGTGCCTAACAACGTAAGGATGGAATGGATATCAAGACGAAGAAGATATATAAGAGACCAAAGTAGACCACATTTGTCGTTTATATAGGGAAACACTGGAGGAACTCACATGCTGCATTTGACTGGCGACAAAAGTAGAAGTATCATATCAGGATCCCAGCACACGTGGCACAATCATGATGGGCTCCCAGTACCGCCTGACGAAATAGAAAGCCTTCTCTTCTGATTGGCCCATAATGTACCCCCAACTCACATGTATAATGATGTACATTGACCATAATTTCTGAAGCAAAATTGAAAGTTTTTTCTGTTCTTTCTGTCTGTCTATGTAGTGCGTGTGTAATTGTGCTTACTGCACGAATTTTTGACCCAAATGAATGAAACTTATGAAAGTGAAAAAGATGGTAGTAATAGACCAAAAAAATAAGCTAGAAATAAATTTTTTTTTGAGGCATGAAAAAAAAATGCAACACAAATATTTCTATATTATATATTCTTTTGCGACATGATAGAAAAGAGATATCTGGTGTGGGTGGGGGCTGGTTTTGGATGTTAATTGTTTATTTATATAGCGCAACAGAAGGAATAAACGGTGGAGATAGATTTTAAATCATTGGAGGGGTGGGCCCGTGATTTTGTGGGGAGGCATCAGATCTGTACAGCTGATTCTTTGTGTTTTTTAGTAAGTGAAGTGAGTGAATTATGTCATGTTTTTGTTTTTGATAAATTCTATTTTTTTTGTGGCGTGCATGAGTTACACAGGCAAAGCTATCCCTCTCCCTGTTGCGGTTTTGCAATTCAAATTGCATACGTCACCAGGTAATTTATATATATGTCAAAAAAATTTACAAGGGAGTCATTTCCTCACTTTTCGCCCAATTAAATCGCACGATCAAATATGACAGTTACCATTTAATAAGAAATTAAGCATGAGACGCCCCGACCCGTATTTACCGTACACAGTAAACACGTGCCGGAGCTGTGACGACCCAACCAATCAAACCCAGCATACAGTGTATAAAACAATAACTCGGGCTCGACAGCCCATAATAATAAACATCAATAACAATAAAACCAACCCAGCGGCCCATTAATAATAAAAACATGCACAGCGGAAGACTTAAAATAACCCACTAACACTGTATGCGACACATGCAAACTATGGATCCGAGCCTGTCCAAGGGATATCGCTGCAGCCTGTCTGGAATGCACCAAGCCTGTACATGAAACAACTCATCCTACGGGATGAAAGCCCGCAGGTGAGGGGTGAGTCCGAAGTGCTCACGACAATGGAAAGACGACCAATATGAACACTAAAAATTACTCAAGTCCAAAAACAACAGTCAAACCAAAAGACTCGACCCAAAGTCGAAAAGACTCACATAAAATCAATTATCCAATTTTATCTTTCCGGGCCCCGTCACGGATAAGCTAGGGTCGTACCAGATTATCAACCTGTTCCTGGTGCCAGATCAAAAAGAACCCAGGGATAGACATCCCAAAAATAACAAACCTGGATAGACATCCCAAGCATAGACATGCTTATCACACGAACCCAGATCATGGCCACCACAAAACAGTCTCTAACCATCCGGTCGTACCTCTACTTACCGCGTGACAATTATATTACCGTCATTAAAACAAACCGTAGGGATCGACATCCCTAACCAAAATCCCGAGGATCGACATCCTCATCACAATTCATTATTAATCCATTATTACTTAATCCAAAAGACACAGAAATTCGATACGGGGATAAACATCCCAAAAAT
>JAKUCV010003016.1:252417-285814 GCA_028386065.3 Turnera subulata
GTCTGTCAGGTCTCGCATCTCTCCACTGTGTCCGAACAACTGTAAGCTTGTCGCACATGCGCTCTACTCGAGGTATGGTCCCATCTGTCCAACCTCAACGTCCACGGATGCAAGTGGTGAAAGATGCAAGAAAATATAGAAAGATCATGGAAAGAAAAGACAAAGTAGCCAGAGCGAAGAAAATCAAGAGATGGAAAAAGGCTGAAAAACTCTGGCATGGGTCCGAAAAACGCGTAAAGAAATAAATGCAAGCAACGGTAAAATTCAAAAAGCAAGATCTTGAAAATCAAAAACGGTAATCACGCTCCCCGTAAGTGTATAAAAGAAGGAGCGGTGATGTGGAAATCATCAAAGCATATAAAGCAAACAAAATATTCAGGAAACCAAAAACCACAAAACTCTGAAAAACCAAAGACCAATACGTCCCAACACAATGCCTGCTCCATCCTCAGTCTTCTTCGTTGAAGGTGCCAATCTCAGCAGAAGGAATCATCTAGCCTACAGCATGGTCAACGAACGTGCTGAAGAGCTACCGAACGAGCTCGGCAGAATGCCGCGCTTGGTCTTTGTCGACGAGCTCTACTCGTCGCGGTTCTTCGTCACTCCAATGGAAGAGGTGTTCTTCCTAGAGGACCATGGGACACTGAGGACCTCCTACTACGGCTCAGCAAACTCCGTGATGTTCTTCATCTCGGATAGGCTTCAGGAGTTCAACCTGGAGTCCACTTGCCAAACTGTGGAGCAAGGTGCATACTACCAGCTCGCAATGACAGCCCAGAGCATACCCAGAATGACTCGGCTACCTCCAACCTGGCCAAAGGTACGGCTACTGGTGTGGAACTGCAGAGGAGTTGCAAGACGTGCACAAGAGTTCTCACGCACCCTGAGGGACTTGAAGAACCAATACAAGCCCAACATGGTTCTTCTGACGGAGACGCAGTGGCAACCACAAGACGATCACGGTCTGATTCCACTCCGATTCCCTCAAGCTAACCGGTTCGAGATTCCTGGTCAGCGCGACAGAGGCGGCATGTGGTTCTCTTGGAGCGACAGAGTCACGGTCAACGTCAACAGCGACGCAGACAGCTTCCGTGTCAACGTCGTTGCAAACCGTTAAACGTATTTTCTATTTTTATAAAATATCAAAAATCAATGTATTATTTCCTTTTTTATAAAATATCAATGTAATGTTTCCCTTTGTATTATTAGTATTTGCAATATTAATAACATTTGTATTTTCGCATATTATGGCATCATTTACCTCATATGTGTATGTTCTGCGACAGCTGGCGTCCCTTGACTGGATCCATAATGCACTAACTAAATGATATAAAATAATAAATAACTGGAGCGAACTATGCAAACAAAGACAACAGACACACAAGACTGCCCAACAAGACCTAACGCCCGCTCCGCTACCAAAATGAGACGCCCCGACCCGTATTTACCGTACACAGTAAACACGTGTCGGAACTGTGACGACCCAACCAATCAAACCCAGCATACAGTGTATAAAACAATAACTCGGGCTCGACAGCCCATAATAATAAACATCAATAACAATAAAACCAGCCCAGCGGCCCATTAATAATAAAAACATGCACAGCGGAAGACTTAAAATAACCCACTAACACTGTATGCGACACATGCAAACTATAGATCCGAGCCTGTCCAAGGGATATCGCTGCAGCCTGTCTGGAATGCACCAAGCCTGTACATGAACCAACTCATCCTACGGGATGAAAGCCCGCAGGTGAGGGGTGAGTCCGAAGTGCTCACGACAATGAAAAGACGACCAATATGAACACTAAAAATTACTCAAGTCCAAAAACAACAGTCAAACCAAAAGACTCGACCCAAAGTCGAAAAGACTCACATAAAATCAATTATCCAATTTTATCTTTCCGGGCCCCGTCACGGATAAGCTAGGGTCGTACCAGATTATCAACCTGTTCCTGGTGCCAGATCAAAAAGAACCCAGGGATAGACATCCCAAAAATAACAAACCGGGATAGACATCCCAAGCATAGACATGCTTATCACACGAACCCAGATCATGGCCACCACAAAACAGTCTCTAACCATCCGGTCGTACCTCTACTTACCGCGTGACAATTATATTACCGTCATTAAAACAAACCGTAGGGATCGACATCCCTAACCAAAATCCCGAGGATCGACATCCTCATCACAATTCATTATTAATCCATTATTACTTAATCCAAAAGACACAGAAATTCGATACGGGGATAAACATCCCAAAAATACCAAACAAGCACCGGGATAGACATCCCGAGCCAAAACACAACAAAAGCACAGCATCCAACAATGCAACAACACCAAACACAATAACCGAGTAATAAGGCACATATTGAAGGAAATCCATCCTCACCTTGGCCGATTACTCAACTTCGGAAACTATGACCGGTACGACGCCGGCTCCTCGGGAAACTACCCGATATCCAAACCTAAACATCAAAACAACATATACACATAAATGCACATAATCGGTATGCAATGATGCCAATTACGTAATATACCCATCCCGGTTCTCATCTTATATTATTCCCATTTATCGAAAATATTTAACCATACGTATATCCGAATATAATTTTGGTACTATATTTTAATTAAAACTATTTTCAAAATATTTACATAAAATAACTATAATTTCCAAAATAATAATTACTACAATTTTCCAGAAAAATAATAACCTATTTATAATTTTCAGAAAATATATATAGTATTTATCTTTTCTAAACATATATACAATTTAATTTCCAACACAAAACATAATTACTTTTAATTTACAAAATACATTTTTATATACATATACCAAAATAATAATTTTCCAGATGAAAATAATACACATACTAAATTTCCAGAAATTAATTTCATGATATATATATTTTCCAAACTAACCATAATAATAATTTACAAACAAAACACAATTTTCTTAATTAAAGAATCAAAGTATATATATATTTTTTTTCTAAATCTCAACCCAGAATATTGCATGTAATTTCCAAAATAATATTTTCTATTTTTTTCCAGAAATTAATTAACAGAAATAATTATATAAACAGATATATATATATATATATAATTAAAAAAAAAATAAAGCCAACCCGGATCCAACCAGGAGGCGCGACCCGGGAAGGAAACGGTTCTGCAACCGGATTTGGCTCACCTCGACGATGGCGGCGGTGCGAGCTCGAGGAGGAAGGTGAGCGCGGGGAAGGCGAGGCGAAGGCGACCCCTACGGCGGTGGAAGGACGGCGGAAGGTTGTCGGCAGCGGCGGCAGAAACGTAGGAGGCATGATCCACGGGTCGCAGCTCGGGTCGACGGCGCGTGACAGTGGATCCGGCGACAGAAGACCGCGGCGACAGCAGGGGTGAGGTCGCGCCGGCCCTGCGAGCACGCTGCTGTGGTCGGTGGCGCAAGACTCGGTCTGGAATGCTCCGGCGAGCACAGTAACCCGAGGAAGAAATGAGTTGACGGTGAACAGTGTATATCCGGTTCTTTTTTTCATTTTCCTTCATTTTTCATATTTTCTTTCTTTTTCTTTTCTATTTTTTCTGATTTTGTGAAATTCTCTTTTTTTTTCTTTTCATTTCTTCCTCTCTGTTGTTTTCTTTTTTTTTTTCCTGATTTATTTTCTTTTTTTTTCTTTCCTTTTTCTTTTTCTCTTTTCTTTTTTTTTCTTCTCTCTTTTTTTCTCTTTTTCTCTCTTTTCTCTCCTTTCTTTTTCTCTTCTTCTTCCTTTCTCTCCCGGCTCCCTTCTCCTGCTTTCTTTTTATAAACTGTTAATTACTATTAACCATGTGATTAACCAATAATACAATTCGTCCATAATACGGGCGAATCCGATCCGGACCAGAAAATAACCGATACCTCCTTAGTTATTTTTCGGTGTGATTTTCCGAGAAATTCCGAAACCCGAAAAATACCAACTTAGTTCAGAAAAATCCACGGGAAATTCACGAGCGCGGGAAAACTCTCGGTTTCGAAAAACGACTCCCGATTTACCTTGAATTAATTACCCAAGATTAATTCAACAGTAAATCACGGTAAATAGACTTTTACAGTCCGGTAAAAATCCAAAATTTTTACCCGGGCTGTTACAAAGTATAGCACAGATGATACCAGATGATAAGAAAATACAGAGATCTTAACAAGAGAAAGCATTCAAAGCAAATAAATGGATTATTACTATATAAGTCAATGCTCCACACTCTACCGATTACCAACAGTTTCGTCTGTAACAGAGGGGAATATATAATAAAAATTTCACCTCCATGCGTACGTACCCAAACTACCTCAGACGTTAGTATTAACCACTAAAAGAGCAATAATATGATAGGCAAATTAGATCTTTGATGTTTATGTTGTCCTAAGTAACATGCACCTCGATAATATCATAATTAATTAGAACTAAAAAAAAATCGGTTATGATGTTGGCAAGCGTCCCGTTTAAAACACCTTCGGTATATTGTTATAGTGGTGTTTACCTAATATTAATTAGGGGTCTAAAGTCGCTATTTAAAAAGTTCCCATAATCTCGATACCAATAATTAAAAGTTCATAATCTTCTTTACAAAGAAATTGGAGCAGTTAAGGAAGTAATTAATGGAACCGGGTAATACTGCTAACATTTGATTTTTTTTTTTGAAGTAAAATTTGATGTTTTATGAGCCACCCTTTGTCAACTGCATCTTCATAGTAAACCACATGTTTCAGTTTCCTGGATGTAGACTACCACTACCATTAATTGGCATCCTTTTCCATTCAATGGTTCTCTCCATGTATAATTAATCACACGTAAAAGTTGGTCCTAGGTTTTCTTAGAACTCATAGCCACTTAAGGTTTCTAATCTTCTTGGAGAGTTTTGGTCTTATTTATTTATAGTTTTTTATCTTCTCGTTTGATTCGAGTCTCTTGTCCTGTTTGGAGTTTTCTCTTGCAGGTTTTTGTTTGTGATTCGTATGAGTTCTTCACAAGGGGAAGGGTTTTGGAGACTGTGGCTCCTGTGTTGTCACCCCTGCCGAGGCCATCCAAGGAGTGGGAGAAGAGATTTTAGTCTTGGACGAGAATCCTGAGGTGCTGGAAGAACAGTTTGCTAGATGTCTGGTGGGGAAACTATGGACGGAAAAAAAAACTTCAACGCTAATGCCTTGCTCTGCACCATCACCTCTGTATGGAACCCTAAACATGGGGTTGATGCGTCTGAGATTGGCAAGAATTTACTTCTGTTCCAGTTTCATGATGACCGGGATATAGAAAGGGTTTTAGCAAACTGTTCTTCCAGTAACTCAGGATTCATTACAGGAGATTTTTTGGGATGAGCAACCATCATCGATTAGTCCATCAAGCACACCAATATGGATACACCTTTATGATGTTCCTCTTAGACTCCGATCAGAGAAGCTTATTTCAATGCTTGTGTGATAGGTGGGTGAGTATATGGCTGTAGACCCAGAGATGCTGTCCTCTAAATCTAGAGTTATAAAGGTATGCATTCGTCTTGATTTAGCGTTGCCTTTGAGAGTGGATGTTAAGGTGCAGATGGGAAAGGGCTCCCGATATCAATCCTAGTGAAATACGATAAGCTGCCGATGTTCTGCTTTACGTGTGGGCGTTTGGGGCATACCTTGAAGGACTGTGATGACCCTCCTAACCAGGATGATGAAGGTACCACGGTAATGTAAGGTGATTTCTTGCGTGCCTTTCCAACGGGCAAACCAGTCACCTTTTCCATGGCAGGATGGAAGAATCCCCATGAGACGGTCCGCAAATCACCATTTCAAAAACCTTTGGGTGCTGATGTGCAGCCAACAGAGGCCACCAACATGACTTCGACCCAACGAGGAGTTTCTTCTGGACAGCACGAGGAGGTATATCTGATTCAGAATGCTGTATCTCAAGGGAGGAAAGCTGGTAGACTAGAGTCAGTGTTGGTAGTGCTTGAAAAATGTCAGTGGTTACTGAGATGAGTGCAGTTAGCGGTGCCGCTCCGCACAATGTTACCCCTGTTTTCTCCACACCTATTATGGTAAAAAAGTTTTTTTTGTCCCTCAAGTTAATCGATTTCGCATTTGTTGTCCCTTTTCGTTTATTTTCACTCATGTTGTCCTCCAACACTCGTTTTACCGGGACATATTATCCTTTTTACACCCTACAACCGGTGAGCTATTGTGGTGTCGACACGTGTCCTATGGGGCCATGTCCTGCCCATTTGTTTATTGATTTTTATTTTTCTTCAAAATCTAATTTCTAAAAACTTTATTGAATTAAATAAATCATTTTTTGTTATTTGTTTGGGTAAATGATGGTGGACGCGTGCACTAAATATAATTTTGGGATAAAATACTAAAACGACGCCGATTTTTTCACCCTTGGGATTACACATATGCCCTAGGAATTTATCTCTTCAACATAGCATTAATCATCAACAGAACAATGCCCCGTTGCGTTGAAGCTGCATATGTTTATCTCTGAGCACGAAGTTTGGCCAGCGCTTCAAGAAGCATCTCCATCGAGATGCAACCCAGTACCTACTATGAAACCTACTGCCTTTGCTCAACTGCTCACGGGTTCTAGGATTGCCACCAACAACGACTTCAAACGTCGCCACGAGGTGTCTGGGCTTAAGGTACGGAGAGATTGAGGTTGGGTTTTTGAGGACCCAACAAGTAAAGTCACCACCGTAGTCGCCGTGCCACCCTGAATTGGTGCCGCCCCAACCCATCAAACCACCTTCGTTGCCTCAATTTCCACTGCTGCCATCACTTCTACTGGGCAAACCTAGGAGTGGTGGCCGAAGCTTGCTGCGAGTTATGTCGTAGCCGGCGAGTAGAGGGTAAGACTTTGGACCCTCTGTCCTCCTTCTAGTTCCTTTTCTTTTGTTGCTTGGAGTGTTTTTTGCGGGTTCTGATGTTAGTTCGGGTTGTGTTGGTCAAATGGTTATCGTGTTGAAGGATTTGGGTTTTCCTTTGAAGAATTGGGAGTAGTACTGGAGAATTCAAGTTTGCTATGCGGCTGATTCCGAGTTGTGGTTGTGGATTGGTTAGTTCGAGTTCGATTGGTGTTGTGATTGTGGATTGTGGTGAGCAGTGGCCTGATTTCGGTGGATGGTTGTGGGTGGCATCGTAGATCTCGAACTGGGACTTGAGGTTTAGGACGGAGCAATTAGAGGTCAGGCTCACAGCGAGGATGGCGGGTGGGGGAGGAGGTTTGGCGGAGGCTGGTGGTCGTCGTGGATCCGCGTTGAGGAAAGTGGTGGTTGGTGGTGTAGTCGGTGACGTTTTCTTCAGTGTTTTTTTGGGGTTCTTTTGTGTTTAAACTTTTAGAAAACGTTGATGCGATAATATGTGAGTAAAACGAAGACGGCTCGTTTTTGGTTAAAGTGATTTATTTAATTTAAATAAGGATCTTAGAAATTAAATTTTTAAAAAATAATAAATAAATAAATAAATGGATGGACAGTGGGCTCCATTTGACACGTGTTACCATCATATTAAACAACCGGCTATAGGGGGGAAAAAGGACCTTGTGTCCCGGTAAAACACAACTTGGAGGACAATATGAGTGAAAATAAACGAAGAGGGACAACAAATACAAAATCGATTAAGTAGAGGGACATAAAAAACTATTTACTCCACCTATTATCAGACCCGCTGCAGGTGATTGTTCCTCCTAATCCTGATGATCAGACCAAACATACGGCCGAAAGTGGATTGCTTGATCTGACCACAACCTTAGTAGAATTTTCTAGTAACCCCTTAACCCAACCTTCTACTAACCAGCCCAACCCAATGACCCAAGCCACTCAAGATGTACCAGCCCAAGCCCAAGCCCTTACCATCACCCACACTCCCACTACTTAATTCCGACCAGGCTCCTAGTAACCACATTAATCAACCATCACAAAACACTTCCAAAGATAACTCCATTATCCATAAGCCACCAACTTTTGAGTCTGCCCTCCCCACCTAATAGTCTTTACCTCGACCTACTATCCAACCATTTAGCCAAGTAGCCACTATCACTTCCTACCTAAGCCATCCTTCACCTACAGAACCTGGCCAGAATGACACCGGTGTTGCTGCTCACCGTCCGAGTAAGTGGAAGAGACTGGCCAGAAGGAGTGGGACAGCTACAGAAACTGAAACTTGGTCAATTAGTCGCAAACGTGAGATGGAATCAGAGGAGAGGAGATGGATTATGAGTACTGTGTTGATTCCAAGAGAGGGAGAAATTTAACGACCGAAGTAACGGCGGAGGTTGCAAAGCAGCCCCGCCGATCGTCATGAATCTCATTGCTTAGAACTGTTGCAGGCTTGGGAAACAAGCGACAGTTCGTGCCTTAAAGCGGTTAATCCGCCAAGAAGACCCCCGTATGATTTTTCTTATGGAAACTCATTTAAAAGCTTTTGAAGTAGAAAGGGTTAGGAATAGCTTAGGATTTTATGTAGGTTTTAGTGTGGATTTTGAAGGAATGGAAAGAAACTGAAGTGGGGGGTTATCAATGTGGAGGAGAGATCATGTTATTGCTTCATTAGGGTCATATTCGATTCATCATATTGACATGGATGTCTCAGGTGCAGAATTTGATGTGAGCTGGCGATGTACGGGTTTGTACGGGTGGCCGGAAACACAAAATAAACATTTAAAGTGGGATTTAATTTGCACTTTGAGGTCACAAGTTGCTCTCTCTTGGATATTATTTGGTGATTTTATGAGATATTGCACAATTTTGAGAAGGAAGAGAGAGCACTCTGGGACTAATACCTATTGAATGCCTTTCATGATGCTCTTAATGATGTTGATTTGGAGGATTTAGGCTATACGGGACACCCTTTTACTTGGACAAAAATGAGGGATGGAGTGATATGGGTACAAGAGAGGCTGGATCGGTTTGTGGCAAATGGAGAATGGAAAGCACTTTTTCCTCATTTTGAGGTTCAACATCTAATGCGCCTTCGATCGGACCATCATCCCTTCAAAATTGGTTTGCGCAGGAGGCAGAGGCAGAATTCCCCACGGCCAAAGTTGTTTAGATTTGAATCGGGATAACCCCATCAGAGGTCCTATAACTTATTTTGAAATCCCATTTGAGTCCTATAACTTTAAAACGACTCATTCGAGTCCTATAACCATTTAAAATAACACCAAACGAGTCCCCGTCTAATTTTTCGTCAATTATTTGCTTATGTAGCCGTTGAATGATTATGTGGAAAATGATTGATATAAAAGAAAATAGCAAAAAGTATCAAAATTTGAAATTTACAATTAGATATAAATTAATAACAATTAATAATAGAATTAGTAATGGCCATTAATTATATAATTAGTCAATGACGATTAATTATAATTAATGATAATTAGCCACACAATTATTGTTTAAACGAAGTAGGATACCTCTCCCACCTTTACTCACCTTCCAACCCCCCCCCCCCCCCCTTTTCCCTATCTTCTTCTTCTCTTTTTCCTCTTCTCCACCTCCGCCGCCGCCACCACCATCACGATATTCAACCAAATCTCTCCCCAAACTTGAAAAAAACTCAGCAAATACCTCTTCCCCCTTTCCTCACCTTCCCCCACCATTTTCCCTATCTTCTTCTTCTTCTTCTTCTCTTTTTCCTTTTCTCCACCTCTGCCACCACCACCATCACAACCACCAACTTCTATATGGCGTCGTTCTGCCAGTTAACCACCACCAACACTTCCACTACTCCCAGTGACTCACCAACACCGTCCCTTCCCTGAAGAATCTAGAACTTTCGGTCCTCAACAGAACCGTGAGCTGAAGAGTGGTGGTCGGGCGGCACGGGATCATTTGACCTTTGATCCGATTTCTTTGCTTGGGTTTTGATGGCCGGAGGAGCAGTGGATGACGAAGGCATAGGTGGCGCATAAGGTGGCTCCGATTAGTGGCATCGTGGAGGCTAGGGTTCTTGCTTGATTTGGGGATTTTTATGTTTTGAAAGATCCACCACCAAACAGAGGTAGAGAAAATAATTGATAGCTTCAAGCAAAACTTTGTTAATACATCTTTAATCTAGTCTTATTGGTGCAGTCATTCAATTCTTGCCTTTGATGTTGTTCAATTCTTGCCTTTGGCAGCCAGACATAGATAAACCACAAATGCTGGTAGTTATTCCAGGTGAAAATATATGGCACACCCCACTTTGATCTCAAAACAGAGAATGCAGTAAAAGTTCCAAAGTCTTGAAGGAGCTCCAGAGGACGATGCACTGACGATTGTGTTTGTTGTATGGCAGGAAATGGACTGGAAGCGATAAATAATGGGGTACTCTGGATGGTGTTTTCCTTTCCATTTTCAGGTCAATTCTTTTTTTTCCTTTTTTTTTTTTGGTGATTTAACAGTAATTAGGTATTTTTTGATAAATTTTTTTTCATATGGCAACTTATGGTGATGCAGAAGTGATGTGGACCGCTTATGATGATGTGGAAGTGATGTGGATCAAGAAAAGTCAAACATAACAGGGAGATTGGATGAAAAATTGGACGGAGACTCGTTTGGTGTTATTTTAAAAGGCTATACAACTCGAATGAGTCGTTTTAAAGTTATAAGACTCAAATGGGATTTTGAAATAAGTTATAGGACCTCCGGTGGGGTTATCCCGATTTGAATCCAAGTGGGCGGCACATGAAGATTATGAGAGGGTGATCCAAAATTCCTGGAACTGCTACCAGAGTTCACCACAAGCCTTTACTGATTATACTTTCAATTGTGGGCTAGCTCTAAGTTCATGGAACAAGGAATCATTTGGTAACTTGTCCATAAATTTCAAATCCATCTCAAAACAACTTGAACAGGCACAGAGACATATCAGTTCTACACAAGGCTATGAGGAGTGCAATCGGTTGGCTGGGGAACTTGAAAACTTATTATCAACCGAGGAGCAGTTGTGGCAGCAGAGAGCCCGAGTAAATTGGCTTAAAGAAGGAGAATAGAACACAAGTTTTTTCCACCGAAAAGCCTCACAACGCACAAGCGCAATTCTATTAGGGGGCTGCGGGATTCCATGGGTCGTCTTCACACAAGTCATGAAGGAATTAGTAAAGTGGCGGTGGACTACTATCAAGACCTATTCTCTACCCCTTCCCCTAGTGAAGTCTCACGAATCACTAGACTGCTCAAGAAACAAATCAGTAAGGAGATGAACCACAAATTGATGAGACCGTTCAGTCCTATGGAGGTAAAAGAAGCTCTTGGCCAAATCCACCGTACCAAAGCCCCAGGACCTAACGATGTGCCAGCTTTATTATTCCAAACTTACTGGCATGTTGTTGGTTTTGATGCTTTTGATCTTATGCTGAAAATTCTTAACCATAAAATGTCACCAAGAGAGAATAATGCAACCCACATAGTCATGATTCCCAAACCTCAACTACCAGAGCACTATAGATCGATTAGTTTATATAACGTAGTTTTTAAGTTAGTTACCAAAATAATAGCAAATAGATTTAAACTTTGTCTTCCCCACATTATTAGTCCAACACAAAGTGCTTCTTTTCCTGGGCGCCTTATCTCTGATAATGCTTTAGTGGCTTTTGAAACTTTCAATTTCATGAAAAAAGAAGAAGAAAGGACGCAGAGGTCATTTAATATTGAAGTTAGATATGAGCAAAGCATATGATAGAGTGGAGTGGAGTTTCTTGGAACAATCAATGCTATGTTTTGGTTTCCATCCTGATTGGGTTGATCTTGTTATGCGATGTGTGACAACTACCTCCTTTGCTGTGCGTGTTAATGGCACATCCACTGATTTCTTTTTTCCTATGAGAGGCCTCACAACGCACAAGCGCAATTCTATTAGGGGGCTGCGGGATTCCATGGGTCGTCTTCACACAAGTCATGAAGGAATTAGTAAAGTGGCGGTGGACTACTATCAAGACCTATTCTCTACCCCTTCCCCTAGTGAAGTCTCACGAATCACTAGACTGCTCAAGAAACAAATCACCGAGGAGGTGAACCACAAATTGATGAGACCATTCAGCCCTATGGAGGTAAAAGAAGCTCTTAGCCAAATGCACCCTACCAAAGCCCCAGGACCTGACGGTGTGCCAGCTTTATTATTCCAAACTTACTGGCATGCTGTTGGTTTTGATGCTTCTGATCTTATGCTGAAAATTCTTAACCGTAAATTGTCACCAAGAGAGATTAATACAACCCACATAGTCATGATTCCCAAACCTCAACTACCAGAGCACTATAGAACGATTAGTTTATGTAACGTAGTTTTTAAGTTAGTTACCAAAACATACGCCAACAGATTTAAACTTTGTCTTCCCCACATTATTAGTCCAACACAAAGTGCTTCTTTTCCTGGGCCTTATCTCTGATATTGCTTTAGTGGCTTTTGAAACTTTCAATTTCATGAAAAAAGAAGAAGAAAGGACGCAGAGGTCACTTAATATTGAAGTTAGATATGAGCAAAGCATATGATAGAGTAGAGAGGAGTTTCTTGGAACAATCAATGCTATGTTTTGGTTTCCATCCTAATTGGGTTGATCTTGTTATGCGATGTGTGACAGCTACCTCATTTGCTGTGCGTGTTAATGTGTAACAGCCCGGGAAAAAATTTAGATTTTTACCGGGACTGTAAAAGTCATTATACAACGATTTACCTTCGAATTTAATCTTGGGAAATTAACTCAAGGTAAATCGAGCGTCGTTTTTCGAAACCGAGGCTTTT
Source organism: Turnera subulata (assembly GCA_028386065.3). Classification (NCBI taxonomy): domain Eukaryota; kingdom Viridiplantae; phylum Streptophyta; class Magnoliopsida; order Malpighiales; family Passifloraceae; genus Turnera; species Turnera subulata. Next base: position 265,145 of record JAKUCV010003016.1, read on the forward strand.
TCCGCGCTCGTGATTTTTCCGTGGATTTTACGGACCAAAGTTGGTTTTTTTTTTCGGGTCCCGGAATCTTCGAAAAATCACACCGGAAAATAACTAAGGGGGTATCAGTTATCTTCTGGTCCGGACCGGACTCGCTCCATAATGCAAACAAGCTGCATTATTGAAGTTCATAGGTTTCGCAGTATTTCACGGTTTATAAAAGAAGAAGAAAGCAGTTCACAGTATTTCACGGTTTATAAAAGAAGAAGAAAGCAGGAGAAGAGAGGAAGAGGAGAAGAAAAAGAAAAAGAGAGGAAAAGAAAAAAAAAAGAGAGAAAGAAAAAAAAAAAGAGAAAAGAGAGAAGAAAAAAATAAAAAGAAAAAAAAGAAAAATCGGAAAAAAAAAAACAAAGAAGAAGAAATGAAAAAATAAGAGAAAAAAAAAGAACCAATCAGAAATCAGAAAGAAAAGAAAGAAAACAGGAAAAAAAAGAAGAAAGGAGAAAACCCGGATGAACAGTACTGTCACCCTCGGGTTACTGTGCACGGCGACGAGTTCCAGGCCACTTCTCGTCACACCGCCGCCACCATCGAGCTCGCCGTGTCGTCGCGACCTCAACCCCGTCGCCCCCGTTATCTTCCGCTGCCTGACAGGCCGTGACGCGCCGTTGACCCGCGAGCAGACCCGCGGATCTGCTTCTCCTCCGCCCTGCTCAGCCTCCTGCCGTCGCCGCGCCGAGTTTGCACCGCCTATGGAGTCGACGCCTCACGCCGCGCTTCGTGACGCCTTCCCCGCGCTGCGTCGCGCCGCCGCCGCCGTTCGTAAGGTAAGAACCCGATTCTTCTGGGCGGGTCGCGGCCGGGTCGCGCCTTCCCTGGGTCTGGGTTGCCGGGTTGGGTTGTTTTAATTTTTAAATATATATATATATTTGTATATATAATTATTCTGGTATTTAATTTTCAAAAAAAATATATATTCACTTTGAGAAAAATATAGAAAGTATGATTTATGGTTTTAGGGAAAAATGTATGTATATATATACCTTGATAATTATGTTTTGTTTTGAAAAAAAATATTATTATATATATTTAGGAAAAAGATAAATATTATATATATATATTTTCTGTAAATTATAAATACGTTATTATTTTTCTGGAAAATTATGGTAATTAACTTTGGAAATATATATATATGGTACACATGATTTACATTTCTGAAAAATATAATTATTTTGATAATGTAATTGTTTGGAAAAGTATTTTATGTTTGGAAATATATATGTATATTTATAAATTCGTATTTATTTTCAGAAAATAAGTTTATGTGAATATACTTTCTGGAAATGGAGTTTTCTAAAGATAATAATACTTGGAAATTATATTTTGGAAAGTATAATAATTTTTATGGAAATATTGTGGAAAATATATACATATGTTACAATTTCCAGAAAAATTATGGTAATTATTATTTTGGAAAAAGTATATTATTTTATGAAAATGTTTTGATTTAATAGTTTTGGAAATATATTTTTGTAACCTTATATGCATACGATATATTTTCGGAAAAAGGGATAATTATGGTAAAAGATGATAATAAAGGATATGAAACGGGATGGGTTTATTTCGCAGTATTGGCATCATAGCATACCGATTATGTGCATTTATGTGAGCATGTTGTCTTGTTGTATAGGTTTGATATCGGACAGTTTTTCGAGGAGCCGGCTTGGGACCGGTCATTGTCTCCGGAGTTGAGTAATCGGCCAAGGTGAGGATGGATTTCCTTCAATATGTGCCTGTATTACTCGGTTATCGTATTTGATGTTTATTGTACTGTTGGTTGTTGCATTTGTTGTGATTGTTGTCGGGATGTTTATCCCGATTATGTCCATTTATGTGAGCATGTTGTCTTGTTGTATAGGTTTGATATCGGACAGTTTTTCGAGGAGCCGGCTTGGGACCGGTCATTGTCTCCGGAGTTGAGTAATCGGCCAAGGTGAGGATGGATTTCCTTCAATATGTGCCTGTATTACTCGGTTATCGTGTTTGATGTTTATTGCACCGTTGGTTGTTGCATTTGTTGTGATTATTGTCGGGATGTTTATCCCAGTATTTTGATTTGGTTTTTGGGATGTTTATCCCCGTGCGTCGGGTTTTGGATATTTATTTTCGTGTTTTTGGCAATAAGAATACTAGAATAAATAATAAATTGTGATAAGGATGTCGATCCTTGATTTTGGATAGGGATGTCTATCCCGGTATTTTGGTTAGGGATGTTGATCCCTGTGATTCGATTTTGAATGATAATAATATAATTGTCACGTGGTGAGTAGTGGTACGACTTGATGGTTTAAGACTGTTTCGTGGTGGTCGTGACCTGGGTTACTTGTGATAAGCTTCTCTATGCTTGAGATGTCTTTCCCGTGATTATTTTTAGGATGTCTATCCCTGGGTTCTTATTTTTGGGATGTCGATCCCTGGGTTCTCTTGGATTTGGTCTGGCACCCGAAATATGTTGAGAACCAGGTCTGACCCCTAGCTTATCCGTGACGGGGCCCGGAAAGATAAAATTGGAAAATTGGATTTTTGTTTAAGTCTTTTTGGTCTTGGACCGGTTTTGGGTCTTGTCTTTTGGGATTGGTTTGTATTAGCTGTTATGCTTGTTTTTGACCTTGAGTAATTATAGTGTTGCATATTGATTGTCTATCCTTCGTCGGTGAGCACTTCGGACTCATCCCTCACCTGCGGGCTTTCATCCCGTAGGATGGATTATTTGTTGTACAGGTTTGGTGCATTCCAGACAGGCTGCGACATTATCCCTTGGACAGGACTTGGATCCATAGTTTGCATCAGTGTCGCATACAGTGTCTTTGTGAGTTATTAAGTCTTCCGCTGTGCATTATTTTTGCTACTGTTGGGCCACTAGGCCGGTTATGATGTTATTGATGTTTTTATTTTGGGCTGTTGAGCCCGAGTTTCTGTTGTATACACTGTATGCTGGGCTTTGTCTTGTTGGGTTGTCACAGTTCCGGCACGTGTTTACTGTGTATGGTAAATACGGGTCGGGGTATTTCATTTTGGTAGCGGAGCGGGCGTTAGGTCTTGTTGGGTAGTCCTTGTGTGTTTGATATTCTCGTTTGCATAGTTCGCTCCATTTGTTTATTATTTTATATCATTTTAGTTAGTGCATTATGGATCCAGTCAAGGGACGCCAACAGTCGCAGAACATACACATAAGAGGTAATGATGCCATAAATAAGCGGAAATATAAATATTATTAATAATACTAATATTTTCATTACAAACATAAATATTACATTGATATTTTATAAAAAATAAAAATACATTCATCGCCTTGGAACGACGTTGACCCTGAAGCTAGTGGGGTCATTGTTGATGTTGACCGTGATGCTGTCGCTCCACGAGAACCACATGCCGCCTGCGTTGTTCTGGCCAGGAAGCTCGAACCGGTTTGCTTGAGGAAACCGAAGTGGGATGAGACCCTGATCGTCTTCAGGTTGCCATTGGGTCTCCTTGAGAAGAACCATGTTTGGCTTGTACTGGTGCTTCAGGTCCCTCAGGGTACGCAAGAACTCTTGGGAACGCCTAGCGACTCCTCTGCAGTTCCACACCAGTAGTCGGGCCTTTGGCCAAGTTGCGGGTAATCGAGTCATTCTGGGCATGCTCTAGGCCATCATCGAGAGCTGGTAGTAGGTGCCTTGCTCCAGGAAATGGCAAGTGGACTCTAGGTTGAACTCCTGAAGTCTTTCACAGATGAAAAACATGACGGAGTTGGCCGAGCCATAGAAGGAAGTCCTCAGGGTGCCTTGGTCCTCCAGGAAGAACGTCTCTTCCATGGGAGTGACGAAGAATCTGGAGGAGTAGAGTTTGTCGACGAAGTCCAGACGTGGCATTCTGCCGAGCTCGTTTGGTAGTTCCTCTGGACGCTCGTTGATCATGCTGTAGGCCAGTCGGTTTCTTCTGCCTAGGTTGGCACCTTCGACGAAGAGGACGGATGATGGAGCAGGCATTCTGACTTGGCGATTTTGTGTTTTTACTGAACGTGTTTGTGTTTATTTTTCTAAACGTGTTACAAACTTGCTTTCAAATGCTTTCGATGATTTACACCTCACCTCTCCGTTTTTTATACTCTTATGGGGAGCGTGATTACTGTTTTCGATTTTCAAGATTTTGCTTTTTGAAAATTTTGTCGTTGCTTCATTTATTGCGTCGTTACATTATACGTTAACTGTAACGCCCTGGTTTTCCGCTTTTGGATTTATAAAGAAAATTCCGAATTTCGGTAATGGAAATAAAATTAACTTATTTCCCCTTCGGATTTATTAATCTTAAGCGGTAATATGTCGCTTTTGAGCTTTGTCTGACGTAAAACGAGTTTCGGGATGAAACGCGACGTATAACGTAGTTTCGGTTAAAACTACGTCGTTTTGGGGGTTTAAAAAAAAAAAAAAGTTGACCAGGCAAGGGTTGACCGCGCCTAAGCGGACGACGGGTCGTCCACTAGGGCAGCCAACCTAGCCCGATCCTTCTCTTTTCTTCCCTTCTTCACTTTCTTTTTTTTCCTTCTTCTTTTCTCCTCCCACTTTTCTTTGCTTCCTGCCGTTACCCCTCCACTTTGCAGCCGCCTCTGCAACGGTCATGCTCCCCACTCACCAACTCCACCACAATGCCAACGGCATCCAACCCCATCATCTCCTTTTCCTTTTTCCGTCTCTGATTTCTTTTTTTTCTTCTCCTCCTCTTTTCGGTTCCAATCCAAACCCATCACTCCTCCATCTTTTTCTCTCTCGCCATCGTCACCACCACTCTCTGTGCATCGTCGTCAGGACACCAAGCCACCGCCGTTACCATCTACCGCCCTTCGTCTGTTCCAGAGAGTCACCATCGTCGCGGGTGGCACGGCGAGGCCGAGATCGGTTCGGCCGGTGTTAATCAAGAGGAACCAAGAGCGAGCCTGGCCTTGATTCGCGTGCAACTGCAACCACAACGAGGTAAGCCACCCGTCTCCTCCTTCCCTGATTCTTCTCCGTTTTGCCCTTTTCGATTTGGGGATTTTTGTGCTGAGTTGATTACGGTGCATGGGTGGCTCTGTATGCTGTGTCCGATGGTGGTGGTGTACGATGGGTTCGGTTTGGCGGGATTTGTTGATGGTGGACCGACTGGTGGTTGTTGCAGGCGGCAGGGATAGGCGTGGGGAGGGTGTTGGTGGTCGACCGGTGGCCATTCGTTTTCCGGTAAGCATTTAGAGTTCAATCCACCTTTCAATTTCGTTTTAGAGTTGTTGGATTTATGTTGATTGATTGAACGCTTGGGTAAAGCCTCAATTGTTGGGTATGGTAATCGGTTTGTGGCAGGGGGGTCCAAATTGAACAGGGGTGTAGAAGGTGGCAATTTTGGGTGAAATTCCGGCGAGGTTTGCCGGAATCCGGCGAAGGTGTACTGTTCCGGCGAGGGCTCGGGGACTTTTCCGGCGAAGACTCGGGTTCTGCCGGCGGACGATAATTCTCGTTTTTACGAGTGTTAGTCGGTAATTATCTATAATTTGTCTCGATTTTGTCGTGTACTTGAATTTTGAATTATTTACCGTAATATACATTTATTTTTATTAAGAGAATTGCGGTACCGAGAGCGGAGAGTTAGAGTGTGTGGCCGGGAGAAACTACCGACACGAATAGAATTTAGGCCGAGTAACTCATGGGCTCGGAAACGACCTTAGGACGGTTTTAGGAAAAAACCGAGCCCAGGCCCAATAACCTCAATTTGAAGCTTAGGATAATTAATTGGACCTAAGGTACGGACTTAGGACTTAATCACGGGTAATTAAACTCACGGATGTTAAGAACGGGCTCGAAGCCCAATTTCATAATCGGTAAAATATGGACTTAAGGAAGTGGGCCCACGGCCCGGAATTTGTGATTAAGGATTTAGTGGGCTTCAGGCCCGACAACCGTTAATGAACTTAGACCGACGAACCTTAGATTCCTAATCATTGGAGATAGGGAAAAGAAAATATTCTTTTGGACTTAGACCCGGAAGTCTTACAATCGGATAGTTAGGGTCGGGAGTTACTCGATTAGAGTATACAATTAGCTTACATACACGTTTTTATTCCTAAAATTGGTTTAGTGATTATATTATGTGCCGGTATTCAGGCACGGGAGATACCTCTGGAGCTGTGGACTCGGATCGGGAAGAAGTCATAACTTGCATTTTGAGGTGACATTACAAGTCTTTTTGTATATGTTTTGTGAATGCATGTTGGTGTGGTTTGTTTGTTTACTTGCCTTGTTTGCTACATGCGATGATTGGAATTGTATACCTGATTGTTCTCACATGCCTAATTTCTTTATGAAAAACTGCTTTGGTGATAATGTGTGATTATGGGCCGCAGGCCCNGCCCAGGGGATGTAGGTGCACCCCTGGAAGACTTGCACCGGTTAGGTGTGTCTGAGTGCACCCTCAGGTAGCTAGCGGCCACTCGAGATTTATCAGTGGTTTTTGGCCTCAGAATCTACCCCTTCTGAGGTTCGACATTTGGGTTTCACACCCTGATCTGATCAGATGCGCTACCGAGACTTGACTCACAGTAGAGGGCTCATAATGATAAAAATAATAATTATAATAATTAAAATATCGCATCAAATTAAATACTAAGAACAAAAATACAATAAGATGATTATGTGTTGGTGTGTGATTCTGATTTGCTTGTATGCTGTACTTGTGCTCGTGAGCTACTCACTCTACGAGCATGACTTCACTTTCATGTATACTTAGACTTTTAATGTTCACTGAGTAGGCGACTCACATAATCGCCACCGTTGTTTTTCAGACTTTAGATAGCGTGCAGACTCACTTATACCTTCGACTCGGAGATCAGACGCAGTCACTTCAGCAGGTAGTTGTGCATTATCTCTCGGTGGGATCCATAGGGCCATATGCATGTTATTTTCTATCTTGAGTTTTATTATTATTTTCATCTTCCGCTGCATGTTAAATAACTCAAGATGTCATAAATATTTGTCTCTATATCGGCAGTTAGCCGGAGTTGATTTTGTGATATTATGTCGGCGTGATGCCGTGATGGCTTACTACTTGTTAAGCCGGTTGATCTCATTTACCTTTATGACATCTCGTTGTTAATACATTTTCATGGAAAATATTTGTATGCCGAAGCATCGGTTTTTGTACCCCGGGTTTTCAAGAGTATTTTGGTAACTCTTTTTCATTTAATTGTTTATTTTTATTTAATTGGGGTACGGGCTTCTACATTTTTCGGGCTACAAATGCCAGTGTTTTTCAGCCCTTTTCCATCTCGCGATTTTCTAACGCCCTGGCTACCTTGGCGTTTCTTTATAGTTTTTCTATATTTTCTTGCATCTTTTATCACATGCATCCGTGACCGTTGTGGCTAGACTGATGGGACCATACCTCGAGTAGAGCGCATGTGCGACAAGCTTACACCTGTTCGGACATCATGGAGGGATACGAGACTTGACAGACGATTTTGGCTCATGCGGAATTTGTGAACAAGTGGGTAACGTTTCTTTCGAGGGACACAGGACGCTCTCGTGATCATTGCCTTACGAGTTAACGGACGTCTTTTCCGTGAGGAAAACCGACATCACCGTTAGTTGCACGTGTTACGTTTCTTGGGTTCGAGGGTGTTTACGTCCGATACGAGCATCGATCATGAAAACATGTTTTGTCTTAACTTCTTTATGTTTTGGTTTTGTTAAACGAGTTTTATTTTTAATTTCTTTATGTTTGATTTATATCCTTATTGTTGATTTTTAATCTGCTTTGAGATGTTTTGTTTTTCTGTTTAACACAAGATTTCGTAATATAAGAGTTTTGATTTTAAAAAAAAAACTTATTTTATTTATTTTATAACGGTTTTACAACAGGAGAAGAAGTACTCTATGGAGCTACTTGCTTCTCTAGATCTTTTACAAATTTTTGGACGTTTTTCATGTGAGGAAAGAGTTCCGCACACGCCAGTTCTGTCTGCATCACCGCCGAGCTGATCTTCTTCAGTGAGACGTTCAGCTGCGTCAGTGTCTGCTGCGGAGTGCTGCTTTCAGCAGTTGCGTTGCCCTTCCTATCCTCAGCTTCTTTGCCAGCACGCTTCTTTCGCCGTCTGCTGGAGACGACCATGTGTTCTTTCAGACCGACGATGTTCGTCTTGAAGCGCTTCTTTGGCGGTTCTTCATCGGAGCTTGTCAGGAAAGCAGTACCGCCGATGTAGCTGTTGTTCTCGGAGTCTGAGGTGGTTTTTGTCCTCAGTGGAGAGTCCATGGCTGTGTGTGAGTTTGCCAGTCTTGAGGTTCGGTTTTTATAGACGACGAGATGTCGCTTAAGGGTATAAGCGGTATCTCGCTTTGAGTTTGGACACCTGACAGAGTGTGCCAGAAGCTTATCGTGGTAGGACCCACGGATAAGACGGAATTTAGGGGACGAAATTCTTTTTAAGGTGGGTAGACTGTAACAGCCCGGGTAAAAATTTGGATTTTTACCGGGACTGTAAAAGTCATTATACAACGATTTACCTTCGAATTTAATCTTGGGAAATTAATTCAAGGTAAATCAAGCGTCGTTTTTCGAAACCGAGGCTTTTCCCGCGCTCGTGATTTTTTCGTGGATTTTACGGACCAAAGTTGGTTTTTTTTGGGTCCCTGAATCTTCGAAAAATCACACCGGAAAATAACTAAGGGGGTATCAGTTATTTTCTGGTCCGGACAGGGCTTGCTCCATAATGCAGACAAGCTGCATTATTGAAGTTCACATGTTTCACAGTATTTCACTGTTTATAAAAGAAGAAGAAAGCAGGAGAAGAGAGGAAGAGGAGAAGAAAAAAAAAAGAGAGGAAAAGGAAAAAAAAAAAAGAGAGAGAAAGAAAAAAAAAAGAGAGAAAAGAGAGAAAAAAAAAAGAAAAAGAAAGAAAAATCAGAAAAAAACAGAGAAGAAGAAATGAAAAAAAAAAGAGAAAAAAAAGAACCAACCAGAAATCAGAAAAAAAAAGAAAAAAAACAGAAAAAAAAGGAGAAAACCCGGATGAACAGTACCGTCACCCTCGGGTTACTGTGCACGGCGACGAGTTCCAGGCCACTTCTCGTCACACCGCCGCCACCATCGAGCTCGCCGTGTCGTCGCGACCTCAACCCCGTCGCCCCCGTCGTCTTCCGCCGCCTGACATGTAACAGCCCAAGTAATTTCTACGTTTTTACCGGTACCGTGAAAATTTATTTTACAGTTATTTACCATAAAAATTAATCTTGGGTAATTAATTTATGGTAATTCGTGCATCGGATTCCGAAACCGAGCCTTGTCTCACGCTCTGGATTTTTCTGCGGATTTTCCGGACCAAGTTGGAATTTTTCGGGTCCAGGAATCTTCAGAAAAGTCGGGTTTAACCCCGAGTTATCGGACCAGAAATAAAGTCAAGGGGGTACATTAGTTATTTTCTGGTCCGGACGGGACACGACTCACAAGATGCACAGCACGAGGCAGCCGCCACCCATAGTGAAGCTTGTGAGTAGACTGTGCCACCCGTGAAAAACCAGTAATCTGCCATGAACTCTGTCTTCTTCTCTTCCCCGGCACCATCTCTTCATTTTCATTCTGCCTACAAACTAAATCACTCTCTGCAAATTCACGAACACCTCCTATAAACACGCACCTGGATACCATCTTCTACTTGCAAACTTACACACAAAACCCACGCTAGACAAATAATAAAATAACAAATACCACACAACTCAACCAATCAGGCGCTGCCACGTCATCGTCACCTTCCTCTCCTCCCACGGTTACTATTCACGAGGGAGTGAACTGAGCCACCTCTCGCTCCACCACCCACACCATCGCCTTCTCCTCTCGGTCGCCGTCTTGAGGAACCCATCGCCGCCCGCCCTCACCGCACGACGCGCCGGAAACAGCCGAGGACCCGACGACCATTTCGCTTGGATCCGACGCCGCCCTCCTTCCTTTCTGCGACGACCACCGCAGCTGCAAGGCGACGCCACCGCGCCACGCCTCTCCGTCGCGATGCCACCTTCCCTCCCGCGTCGTCTGCCTGCACCGTTGACGTCCCGCACCGCTACCTGCCATAGGTGAGGAAGACGACCCGCAAGGCGCATGGGTCGCGGGTCTTGGGCACCCGGGTCATGGGTCTTGGGTGCCTGGCCTTAGACCTTGGGCCTGGGCTGTGAGCTTGGGTGTTGGTTATTGGGCTGGGGAGTGCTGGGCTGGTTGTGTGGGCTGTCTTTTGGGCTCGCTGCGTGGGCCTCCCTGGGCTCTATGCAGTGGGCTGAACAGTACTATTTGGCCCAGCCCAGATTTAAAAAAAACAGAAAACAGAAAAAAAAATAATCTGGAAAAAAATATAATTATGGAAGGAAAATAATTCTGGGAAGGGAAATAATTTTAGGAAATAAGTATAACACTGGAATAACTTGGAAAATAAAAATAATTGGTAGAAAATAATATTTTTGGGGAAAATATGCTATATATGGGATAATAATTATTTTGAAGAATAATTTTGGAAAGGGTATTATCAAGGTAATAAAATACCGGGATAATATTCGGGTATAGGTATAAGTATAGTATTATCTTAGACACTGGAAATAAATGGTGAATTATGACGATAATGGAAAACTAACCCGGGGAAGTAACCGAGACCAGTTAGTATTTACTTTTCGGTATACAGTAGTAGCATGACATTGCATATCACTTATGTGTGCATATTATTTGTTTGATATAGGAGTTGATAACGAGCAGATACCTGAGGAACCGGACTTGGAGTCTGTGGGGCATTTCCAAACTTGATAATCGGCTAAGGTGAGGATAGATAACTCTTGATATGTGCCCGTAATGCTGTGTGTGTATTTTGTTGTTTGATTGAACTGCTGATATGATTATTGTCTGTTGCTTGATTGTTGTTGAATTGCTGATGCTCTTGTTGGATTGTGTTAGACTTGTGTATATTGAATTGGTTATAATGTTGAGATGTTAATTTTGAATAATTAGTGATATGAGATTGTGATAAGAGATTGAGTCTGTGGTTTAATCTGAGGTAATAGAAAATGGATAATTGATGAAAGAGTAATGGAATTGGACTGAACTTGAGATGATGATATAATTGTCACGTGGTAAGTAGTGGTACGACTAGATGGTTAGAGACTAGTTCTGTGGTGTCATGGCCGGTTTGGTTTGGTTTTTGGGGATGTTGATCCCGGATGAGATTGATATTGGGATGTTGATCCCGGATGAGATTGTTATTGGGATGTTGATCCCGGATTGGTTGTGATTGGGATGTTGATCCCGGACTGTGTTTTGGCCTGGCATCCGGAATTATTTAATAACCAGGTACGACCCTAGCTTGTCCAGTGACAGGGCCCAGAAGATAAAATTGGTAATAATAATAGTAATAAACATTCTTTTGGTCTTGGCTCAGTTATGTTTTAGTATAATCCTTCTGTTGCATTGTCTGTGTTTGCTTCGAAAGTATTATGATTGATTATATATCACTGTTTATCCTTCGTCGATGAGCACTTCGCACTCACCCCTCGCCTAGGTTTAGTTGTTTCGTAGTTCAGGTACGATGTTCGATGGCTGCTGCTTTCTTCTCCACCTGACTCCTGATCCATACCCCGCTGCATGTGCATAGAGTCTTTCGCTGCTGTGTCATATATGTTGCTGTGTTTCTGCTTTCCTATATTGCTTATGATGTTGATATATTGGATTGTGCTGCTTTGTTGAGCTTTGAGTGTGGATTGAATAATGGTCCCCGAGTGTGGGTGACAGATGTTGCTTTGTACTTTTGCTGTATCTGGATTTACCGTGTAGTATTTTGACTGCGATGTACTGTCTGTTCTATCAATAAGAATAGTTTCGGCACGTGTTTACTATGTATGGTAAATACGTGTCGGGGCGCTTCATTTTGGTATCGGAGCGGGCAGTAGGTCATTAGGGACATAACTGTGGTTGCATGATTGTTTGTTTGTGCATAAGGTTTGTCACGACATGATATGACATGCATACATATACATTCTCATATTGGTACGAATGGATCCGGTTGGAGGGAATCAGCATGCTGGAGGTCACCTAGATGACGATCAGGTATCAGTGGATCAACCGCAGCAAGTTGCGGGAGGTCTGGAACACCTTCCGAATATTCCGTTGGGAGACCCTACGAAGATGTTAAACGTGGTAACTCAGATTTTGCGAAGGCAAGAAGCCAGGGATGCATGTATCGATGCTATGGGAGCCCGGGAACAGGAAAACCAGGGACCAGTTGAGGATCCAGTGTATATGAAGCTGTAGAAGCTTGGGGCAGAGATCTTCACCGGTGTCACTACACCACAGGATGTTGACCAGTGGCTTAGACAGATGAACAGGGTTATGCTGAAGCTGACATGTAGGAATGACAAGTGGGCCAGATATGCCGCTGCCATGTTCCGAGGAGATGCCGTTGATTGGTGGGAGTCTACCACCAGGGACATCGCGATACCTATCACTATGCCATGGAACCAGTTCATGGAGATGTTCCGAAAGAAGTTTGTTTCTGAGGCATACCAGGACCAGTTGAGACGAGAGTTTCTGGGACAACAACAGGGACTAGATCAGACAGTAAATGATTATGAGAACAAGTTTAACTGCCTGTCCATCTATGCCAGTGAGTTTGTAGCTACTCCGGAGGCCAGATGTAAATGTTTCTGTGAAGGTCTTCGATCTAGCATCCAGACAGTCATGGGGTGCAAGGTCTATGAGACTTATCAGGACATGCTGACAGATGCCCTGAGAGTCGAGATTATCTGGCTGGGCAATAAGAAGGAGCAACAGGAGATTCGTAAGAGGCATGCTGCACAGAGTTCTGGGGGACAGAACAAGAGGTTCCAGACACCAGCGAACCGGTCAGGATATGGACAGAGTCGGTTCATACCAACTAGTCAGGGACATGGATGGAACAACAACTACAACAACCGAGGCAGTTCTTGGACTCAGTCAGGAGGGACTTCATCTTGAAATGCTCGCCCGAGACCCCTCTGTCTCAGGTGAGGTGCTATGAGTGTAACGAAGTTGGGCACTACTGTTATGCTTGTCCCAAGTTGGGAAGATCTGGAGGTTCGGCACCTGTTCAGATAGTGCAAGCTTCAGTTGCCAGTGTTCCTAGTGGTTCTGGATTTGGCCGAGGCCGAGGACGTGGAGCTGTTCCTGCTAGGTCCCAGTCAGCCATGAATCAGAGTGCAGCAGTGCCGAGAGCATTTGTGATCACCGCTGATGAGGATCCAGTGAATGTCGATGTTATAGCAGGTACTTTTACAGTCTTTGGTAGTACTGCATATACTTTGATTGATCCTGGTGCTACGCATTCATTTGTTGCGCAAAGCTTTGCAATACTGCATAATTGTATGGGAGAGAATTTAGCTTGTCCGATGAGGGTTAGGTTACCTGTGGGTACAGTGGTCAGGTTAACCCATGTGTGCAGAGATGTTTCGCATTCATACGATAGCGAGGTTTTTCTTGCACGGTTGATTGTGATGAACATGGGAGGTTTCGACATCATCTTGGGAATGGATTGGTTGTCCAAGTACAATGCTGTGGTGAACTGTCGAACCAAGGAAGTGCTGTTGACTTCCGATGGTGGGCGAAAAGTTTTGTTGACAGGCATTGGGAGAGCTGCTACTACATGTAGTATCTCTGCTAATCAGGATGTTGGGATGAAGCCATTGGGTCCAGATGCTTTGTTGACCCATGTCAAGGGTGAAGAAGTTCAGGCCCCAGATTTGAGGGACATCATAATTGTGAGGGAGTTCCCAGATGTGTTTCCAGAGGATCTGCCAGGATTGCTACCTGACAGGGAAGCCGAGTGTACCATCGATTTGATGCTGGGAGTGACACCTATCTCGATGGCACCATATCGGATGGCACCGACAGAACTCCAGGAGCTGAAGAAACAGCTAGATGAGTTGCTAGAGAAGGGTTTCATCCGACCTAGTACATCACCTTGGGGATCACCAGTCCTCTTCGTGAAGAAGAAAGATGACAGTTTGCGGATGTGTGTGGACTACCGACAACTGAATAAAGTGACAGTGAAGAACAAGTATCCGCTTCCCAAGATTGATGACCTTTTTGATCAGCTACATGGAGCTATTGTGTTTTCCAAGAAAGATCTTCGATCTGGCTACCATCAAGTCAAGATTACAGAGAAGGACATACCGAAGACGGCCTTCCGTACTCGGTATGGGATTTTAAGTTCACAGTGGTACCTTTCGGCTTGACCAATGCACCTGCAGTCTTTATGTGCTTGATGCACTTGGTCATGAACGAGTTCTTGGACAAGTACGTGGTAGTCTTCATCGACGACATTCTAATATACTCCAAGAGCAGGGAAGAACATGAAGAGCACCTGAGGGTAGTACTACAGAGGCTGCGAGAGAAAGAGTTGTATGCCAAGTTCAGTAAGTGTGAGTTCTGGCTTGAGGAGATAGCATTCCTTGGACATGTTGTGTCCGGGGATGGGATTAAGGTTGACCCTGCTAAAGTGAAAGCTGTTCTAGAGTGGGAGCCGCCCATTACGGTACCCGAAGTCAGAAGTTTTCTTGGCCTTGCAGGATACTACCGGAGGTTCATCGAGGGTTTTTCCTTGATATCCAGTCCCATGACCAAGCTATTGAGGAAAGATCAAGCTTTTGTATGGAGTGATGCCTGCCAGAAGAGTTTTGATGAACTGAAGAAGAGGTTGACATCAGCACCAGTTTTGATAGTACCTAAGCCATGAGTGGAGTATGTGTTGTTTTGCGATGCTTCAGGTCTTGGTTTGGGAGCAGTTCTGATGCAAGAAGGCCGAGTGATTGCTTATGCTTCGAGACAGTTGAGGCCACATGAGAAGAACTACCCGACACATGATCTAGAGATGGCCGCAGTGATCCTTGCTTTGAAGATTTGGCGACACTATCTGTTTGGAGAGAGATGCCGGATCTTCACAGATCATAAGAGTCTCAAGTACATCATGACTCAGAAGGAACTTAACCTGCGACAACAACGTTGGGTTGAGTTTCTGAATGATTATGATTGTACTATTGAGTATCACCCTGGAAAAGCTAAAGTTGTAGCTGATGTTTTAAGCCGGAGACAACCAGAAGATGCTTCCACGACCTACTCGATGTCCTCACTCATCGAGTTAAGGAAGATGGGAGTTGATTTGTCAGTGGACGAGATAGGAGCTTTGTTGACCCATATTGAAGTCAAGTCTAACCTGAGAGGCTGGATTGTGGAATTACAAGATGGAGATCCCGACTTGATCAAGCTGAAGGAAGCAGTCTGTAGTGGGAAAGAAGACAAGTTTCGCATAGCTGAGGATAGTGCATTGATGCTGGGGAAACGCCTATGTGTACCCAGTGTTGGTGACCTATGCAGTCAGATTTTGGAAGAAGGACATATGACGCCGTATGCTATGCATCCCGGAAGTACCAAGATTTACTAGAATTCGAGGAGTCATTTTTGGTGGCCACGTATGAAGAAAGATGTAGCCGAGTATGTGGTTAAGTGTATCACTTGTCAGCAAGTGAAAGCCGAGCATCAGGCTCCAGCAGGGAAGATGAGATCTTTGACCGTGCCAGAGTGGAAGTGGGAGATGATCACTATGGATTTTGTGGTTGGATTACCGTTGACCCGGAGACAGCATGATGCCATCTAGGTTATCGTTGATCGACTTACGAAATCAGCTCATTTTCTCCCCATCCGACAGACAGATACTCTGGATAAGTTGGCGAAAGAGTATGTTGCAGAGGTTGTGAGACTACATGGGATTCCTAAGTCTCTAGTCTCAGACAGAGATCCGAGGTTCAAATCACGGTTCTGGAAGAGTCAGCAAGCAGCTTTGGGAACGAAGTTGGGTTTCAACACCGCATTTCATTCTCAGACTGACGGACAGTCAGAGAGGACTATTCAGACACTGGAGGACATGTTAAGGGCTTGTGCTCTTAATTTCAGTGGGAGCTGGGATCAGTATTTGTCCTTAGCAGAGTTCGCCTACAACAACATTTTTCATTCCAGCATTGGCATGCCACCGTTTGAAGCTCTTTATGGAAGGAAATACCGAAGCCCAGTATGTTGGGATGAAGAAGGTCTCCGTTGCGGGCCCAGATTTGGTTAAGCAGACAGTTGAAAAGATTCAGGTAGTTAAACAGAGTATGAGAGCAGCACAGGACCGACAAAAGAGTTACGCTGATAAGCATCGTCGAGAGATGGTGTACCAAGTGAGAGAACGAGTTTTCTTCCGAGTTGCACCTTGGAAGGGTGTTATCAGACTTGGAAAAAGAGGGAAGCTGAGTCCCAGGTACATCGGACCATATGAGATTGTGGAAAGAATTGGACCCTTGGCGTACAGATTATCTTTACCAGAGGAGTTGTCCCAGATTCATGATGTGTTTCATGTTTCCATGCTGAGGAGGTACAGATCCGATTCGAGCCATGTGATTATTACAGCAAATGTTGAGGTCGCAGAGGATCTTACATATACAGAATTGCCGGAGCAGATCCTTGCCCGAGAGGTCAGACTGTTGAGGAACCGAGTCATTCCTATGTTAAAGGTCAAGTGGAGCAAGCATTCTGCGAAAGAGTCCACGTGGGAAGTTGAGGAGCACATGCACTCTCAGTATCCACACCTGTTTACAACATCGGAGTGAATTTCGGGGACGAAATTTTTTTAAGGTGGGTAGGCTGTAACAGCCCAGGTAATTTTTACGTTTTTACCGGTATCGTAAAAAATTATTTTACAGTTATTTACCATAAAAATTAATCTTGGGTAATTAATTTATGGTAATTCGTGCATCGGATTCCGAAACCGAGCCTTGTCCCACGCTCGGGATTTTTCTGCGGATTTTTCGGACCAAGTTAGAATTTTTCGGGTCCAGGAATCTTCAGAAAAGTCGGGTTTAACCCCGAGTTATCGGACCAGAAATAAAGTCAAGGGGATATATTAGTTATTTTCTGGTCCGGACGGGACACGACTCACAAGCTGCACAGCACGAGGCAGTCGCCACCCACTGTAAAGCTTGTAAGTGGACTGTGCCACCCGTGAAAAACCAATAATCTGCCCGTGAACTCTGTCTTCTTCTCTTCCCCTGCACCATCTCTTCATTTTCATTCTGCCTACAAACTACCTCACTCTCTGCAAATTCCCGAACACCTCCCACAAACACGCACCCGGATACCATCTTCTGCTTGCAAACTTACACACAAAACCCACGCCAGAAAAATAATAAAATAACAAATACCACACAACTCAACCAATCAGGCGCTGCCACGTCATCGTCACCTTCCTCTCCTCCCACGGTTACTGTTCACGAGGGAGTGAACCGAGCCACCTCTCGCTCCACCACCCACACCATCGCCTTCTCCTCTCGGTCGCCGTCTTGAGGAACCCATCGCCGCCCACCCTCGCCGCACGACGCGCCGGAAACAGCCGAGGACCCGACGACCATTTCGCTTGGATCCGACGCCGCCCTCCTCCCTTGCTCTGACGACCGAAATAATTCTGCGAAGGGAAATAATTTTAGGAAATAAGTATAACACTGGAATAACTTGGAAAATAAAAATAATTGGTAGAAAATAATATTTTTGGGGAAAATATGCTATATATGGGATAATAATTATTTTGAAAAATAATTTTGGAAAGGGTATTATCAAGGTAATAAAATACCGAAATAATATCCGGGTATAGGTATAACTATAGTATTTTCTTAGGCACTGGAAATAAATGGTGAATTATGACGATAATGGAAAACTAACCCGGGGAAGTAACCGAGACGAGTTAGAAATTGTTTTTCGGTGTACAGTAGTAGCATGAGATTGCATATCACTTATGTGTGCATATTATTTGTTTGATATAGGTGTTGATAACGAGCAGATACCTGAGGAACCGGACTTGGAGTCTGTGGGGCATTTCCAGACTTGATAATCGGCTAAGGTGAGGATGGCTAACCCTTGATATGTGCCCGTAATGCTGTGTGTGTATTTTGTTGTTTGATTGAACTGCTGATATGATTATTGTCTGTTACTTGATTGTTGTGGAATTGTTGATGCTGTTGTTGGATTGTTAGACTTGTGTATATTGAATTGGTTATAATGTTGAGCTGTTAATTTTGAATAATTAGTGATATGAGATTGTGATAAGAGATTGAGTCTGTGGTTTAATCTGAGGTGATAGAAAATGGATAATTGATGAAAGAGTAATGGAATTGGACTGAACTTGAGATGATGATATAATTGTCACGTGGAAAGTAGTGGTACGACTAGATGGTTAGAGACTAGTTCTGTGGTGTCATGGCCGATTTGGTTTGGTTTTTGGGGATGTTGATCCCGGATGAGATTGATATTGGGATGTTGATCCCGGATGAGATTGTTATTGGGATGTTGATCCCGGATTGGTTGTGATTGGGATGTTGATCCCGGATTGTGTTTTGGCCTGGCATCCGGAATTAGTTAAGAACCAGGTACGACCCTAGCTTGTCCAGTGACAGGGCCCAGAAGATAAAATTGGTAATAATAACAATAATAAGCATTCTTTTGGTCTTGGCTCAATTATGTTTTAGTATAATCCTTTGGTTGTATTGTCTGTGTTTGCTTCGAAAGTATTATGGTTGATTCTATATCACTGTTTATCCTTCGTCGGTGAGCACTTCGGACTCACCCCTCGCCTGCAGGGTTTCATCCCGTAGGCTTAGTTGCTTCGTAGTTCAGGTACGATGTTCGATGGCTGCTGCTTTCTTCTCCACCTGACTCCGGATCCATACCCCGCTGCATATGCATAGAGTCTTCCGCTGCTGTGTCATATATGTTGCTGTGTTGCTGCTTTCCTATATTGCTTATGATGTTGATATACTGGATTGTGCTGCTTTGTTGAGCTTTGAGTGTGGATTGGATAATGGTCCCCGAGTGTGGGTGACAGATGTTGCTTTGTACTTTTGCTGTATCTGGATTTACCGTGTAGTATTTTGACTGCGATGTACTGTCTGTTCTATCAATAAGAATAGTTTCGGCACGTGTTTACTGTGTATGGTAAATACGGGTCGGGGCGCTTCATGACAGGCCGTGACGCGCCGTTGACCCGCGAGCAGACCCGCGGATCCGCTTCTCCTCCGCCCTGCTCAGCCTCCTGCCGTCGCCGCGTCGAGTTTCCACCGCCTATGGAGTCGACGCCTCGCGCCGCTGCCGGCGTTCCTAAGGTAAGAACCCGATTCTTATGGGCGGGTCGCGGCCGGGTCGCACCTTCCCTGGGTCTGGGTTGCCGGGTTGGGTTGTTTTAATTTTTTAATATATATATATATATAATTATTCTGGTATTTAATTTTCAAAAAAAATATATATTCACTTTGAGAAAAATATAGAAAGTATGATTTATGGTTTTAGGGAAAAATTTATGTGTATATATACCTTGATAATTATGCTTTGTTTTGAAAAAAAAATGTTATTATATATATTTAGGAAAAAGATAAATATTATATATATATTTTCTGGAAATTATAAATACGTTATTATTTTTCTGGAAAATTATAGTAATTAACTTTGGAAATATATATACATGGTACACATGATTTATATTTCTGAAATATATAATTATTTTGATAATGTAATTGTTTGGAAAAGTATTTTATGTTTGAAAATATACATGTGTATTTATAAATTCGTATTTATTTTCAGAAAATAAGTTTATGTGAATATACTTTCTGGAAATGGAGTTTTCTAAAGATAATAATACTTGGAAATTATATTTTGGAAAGTATAATAATTTTTATGGAATATTATGGAAAATATACACATATGTTACAATTTCTAGAAAAATTATGGTAATTATTATTTTGGAAAAAGTATATTATTTTATGAAAATGTTTTGATTTAATAGTTTTGGAAATATATTTTTGTAACCTTATATGAAACGCCCCGACCCGAATTTACCGTACACAGTAAACACGAGCCGGAACTGTGACGACCTGGCCAATCAAGGCCCAGCATACAGTGTATAAAAGAATATCTCGGCCCAACGGCCCAAAATAGTAAACATCGTAAATAACAATACCGGCCCATTGGCCCAATAAATATAACAACAATGCACAGCGGAAGACTCAAACTCACTAACACTGTATGCGACACATGCAAACTATGGATCCAAGCCCGTCCAAGGGAAACGTCGCAGCCTGTCTGGAATGCATCAACCTGTACCAAAAGTAACTCATCCTACGGGATGAAAGCCCACAGGTGAGGGGTGAGTCCGAAGTGCTCACCGACGAAGGAAAGACGATCAATATGAACACTATAAAACTCAAGGTCCAAAAACAGGCAAAAACTGCCGAATACATACCAAACCGAAAGACTGGACCCAAAACCCGGTCCAAGACCAAAAAGACTCAATAAAATCCAATCATCCAATTTTATCTTTCCGGGCCCCGTCACGGATAAGCTAGGGTCGTACTAGGTTATCAACCTGTTCCTGGTGCCAGATCAAAAAGAACCCGGGATCAACATCCCAATATCAAACTCAGGGATCAACATCCCAATCAAACCGGCATCAACATGCCCATCACAAGTAACCAGATCATGGCACCACAAAACAGTCACAAACCATCCGGTCGTACCTCTACTTACCACGTGACAATTATATTACCGTCGTCA
>JAKUCV010003017.1:4305-37650 GCA_028386065.3 Turnera subulata
GCAATTGCTAGCTTTGTAAAATGAACAACACCATTGATTACTGTTCCACTATTTGGGAATGGAATGCGTCGGTCTAGAACATCCTTCAATAGGATATGTTGATCAATTAGTGAGGATGATGAAGATGAATGAAATGATGGTGCGGAGAGTAAAGAGATGAGGGTTCCTGGATGCCTTCCCATCATAACTTCTAGTGTTACAACTCCAAAGCTGTACACATCACATTTTTTATCCATTTTCCTGCTGTATGCTTGCTCTGACAATGAATACAACAAATAGAATTTCGGTTCATTCTTTGTTTTCATCCAAGCATGCAAGAAAGAATAGTCCATAACAGTAGAAAATTTTGGATTTAATAAACATGAAAACAAGGGAAATAGATATTCGTACCTGGAGCAATGTATCCGAAAGTGCCTGCAAGTGAAGTCCAGTTACTTGAGCTAGGCACCATGAACCTGGCAGAGCCAAAGTCAGAAACATGAGCCTCATGTTCCAAATCTAATAGAACATTGCTACTGGAAATATCTCTATGGATGATTAGAGGAGTACAGTCATGATGTAGATAGGCTAATGCAGAGGCCATTCCCTTGACGATATTTAACCTTTTAACCCAATCCAACGCCATTGCTTCCTCATGGTTTGCTAGAATGTTTTTCAAACTGCCCCTCTCAAGAAACTCATAGACCAAAAACAAGTGCATGGGATTAGAGCAGAAACCATACAACTTCACAATATTTCGATGCCGAATGTCTAATAGCGTAGTGATCTCGCTCTTGAAAGCTTTCAAGTTCATCTCTTCCTCATCTGACGAGTGAAATTTCTTCACAGCAACCACTTGACCTGTTGGTAGAATGGCTTTGTATACAGTCCCATAATTTCCTGACCCGATGCAGTAATTCGAGTTGAACTCTTCTGTGGCATCAACTATGTTTTCGTATATCATCTTTCCATCACTGCTCCACACCGAAAATATGTCCTGACACTGTCCTCCCTGTTCTTGTGAAACTGTTTGTCTTCCGCTAATAACTCTTCGGTAAAAGATCACAGTGAGCAATAATAATGTACCAGCAAGTAGGGGCAAAAAAATCAAGAAGACAATACGTTTTCCGCTTCTGCTAGCATCTTTGCCTCTTTTAGGAATGGCACATGGCTCTAGTCCACTAGCATTGCCACATAAACCCACATTGTTTTGATATGCTTCAAATGAAGCATTCAGAAATGGTTCAATGTCAGGAATAGGACCCTCAAGCTCATTGTTGGATATGTCAATTGCCGTCAAACCCAATAGCCTATCGAAAGTATCTGGAATGAGACCAGAAAGCTTGTTGTGTGAGAGGTTCAGTGTCGAAAGAGTTTGCAAATTTCCAAGTTTTGGTGGTATCTCTTGCATCAGTTCATTGGAACTGAGATCAAGCACTTCAAGAGAAGTAAGGCTTCCTACTATAGAGGGAATGCCATGAGTAAGTTTATTGTCACTCAAATTCATCTCCAATAAGTTGGTGCATTTACGAAGCTCAGCTGGGATATGCCCACTTAGGTTATTTGCTGCTAAATCAAGGACCTGAAGACTTGTTAGCATTCCTATTTCTACAGGAATGGTGCTGGAAAGTTGGTTATTGTTAAGGTTGAGACTGAATAATGACTCTAACTTCCTGAGCTCCTTTGGAATCTCTCCTATCAAGCGATTCCATGAAAGATCAATCAAACGTAATTTAGAAGCACTTGCAAGTGCTGATGGTATCTCCCCAGAGACAAAGTTATTGGATATTTTTAGAGCTGTCATATTATGCCACTCACCCATTTCTCTAGGCAGCTGCCCTTGCAATCTATTGTGGCTCAAATCAATGTAATCCAGTCTGGGATAAACGCCAAGAGCTTTGGAAATATTTCCTGTCAGCTGATTCCAATCAAGCCTAAGTCTGTGTAAAGTGGTACAATTTCTCATGCTTGTAGGAATTGGACCTGAGAAATGATTAGAGGCTGCTGTGAAATTTTCTAGTAATCCTCCAAGGCATACATTCGGTGGCAAAGTACCAGTAAACATGTTTCCTGACAAGTGTAGATGCCTCAAGGAAGTGAGATTATTCAATTCTTGGGGAAGGGAACCGGTGAAGAAGGTCTTGGTTATTCGAAGATCTGACAATTTGGTTAAATTTCCAATAGAATAGGGGATGCTTCCTGTCATATTATTATGTGCAATGCCTAAAAGCTCTATTGACTTTAAAAAACCTATTTCTGGAGGAAAGAAACCTGACAGTGGATTACCCCAAATAGAGAGTAAGGTCAGATTCCTCAGATTTCCTATGGAGCTCGGGATCAAACCTGTCAGGTTATTTGGTCCTATCCATAATTCTTTAAGACTCTCTAGCAAGCCTATCTCTCCTGGAATATTTCCAGATATATCATTCATATCCAAGTCTAACACCAAAAGTTTGGATAGATTACCAATACTGGGTGGAATTGGTCCGTAGAATGAGTTGTTCCAAAGAACAAGACCACGCAGATTAGGAAAGGAAGAAAAATTGAATGCTTGAAGGGTACCTCTTAACCCAAAATTTGTAAGGGTCAAATTGGTGACACTTTGATGAGAACTATCACAAGAGATTCCAGCCCAGCTATTACAAGGGTTGCTGCCAGACCATGAATTTAGGACAACTTGACTTTGGCTGTCAAGGCTTGCTTTCCATTTCAAAAGAGCATTAGCTTCCTCCCTAACTCCAACTCTCACAGGATTAACAGAAGTTGCTCCCGAAAGACTGATCAGAATGATTAAAAGCATGAATACTTGAAGTAACATTTGGTGACAATGACTTCTGTATTTAGTATACCAATTTTTTCCCTCACAAAGTTGCACCAATTTGCTTGCTCGGATGATGCTTGTCTTGGATGCTTCTATTTATAGACCAATTAATTTACTGTTGTTCACTAAATTATTTCTTCCTCAGATCCAAATTGTTCATCCGAAAACAAAGCTCAAACTTGTTGTATACAGGATGGAGCGCCTATGTCCAAGTTCGTGGAAGCGATTTTGGACATTTAAGCAATAGAGTTCAAACTTTCGGGTCGTATAATTTGATTTTCAATCCATCCTTAAATGTTATTTTAGGCCCGTTCGTGACTTGTGTCACATCAAATAATACATCTTTGACAGAAATGAAACACCATTCGATTCGCCTACCATAAATTATTGTTTCCGATGTGAGATCTCCCTTCAATCAACTGGATCAGGTCTGACAGTTTTGTCGCAAGATTTTGTCTACACAGGATCAGCGACAGCAGGTGTTACCGGCACAATCTATGTCTTTGGAGCTGCGTGGTGTGTTGTGGTCTTTTTCCGGCAGAGGGCTGGATGAAGCTGAATTGTGATGGTGCCGGGGCTGGTTGTAAGGCTGCGGCTGGTGGTGCTCTATGGGGGATTCTGTTGGTGAATGAACTCAAGAATCCTTTGGTTAACTTAGAATAGCTCTAACCAACTAATCTAACCCATCATTATGGGTTGGACTCATCATTATTGAGACAGTACTTCAAACAGTACACAACGATACCATATATGTATAAGAAAAAGATAAATCTAAAATTTGACCTAAAAAAGTACTAAGCTACTTACCATTGGACCAATAATTCAGTATTTCAGTTATAAAAACTGTGAATAGGTTGAATACTAAGTTGCAAGTCTTCCTTTTCTTACAATAAATTAAGTACCCACTTGGTTCATGGATTATGCATTCTTTGGATTGCCAAGACAGGGCGAAATCAATGAGTTAGGTTTGCCGCTGCATGGATATGACGATTAACTTGCTTCCTTTGACTTTTTAGCTGCATTTATGCCACGACTCTAATCAAATCCCACTAAAGAAAGGTTTGAGATTTTTGTTTTGTAATTGAACTGCCATTATAGAGAATTGTCAAAAGGGACAAATTTTATGGAACTCCACCAAATACTCTCTATTTTTTTCGATGCGAATGTTTCTATTGTTACGTTGCTCCATATCTTATAGGATGAGTTTAGAGTATAAAATTATAATTAGCTTGTCCAACACCGTAAAATTTAAGTTGAATTGGCATTAATTTTAGCATAATAGCAGACAACTATATAATAATCAAAGGTGTTCGAATTTCCTCTGCCAACGACTTAATCTTTAGCTTGACTTGATCCTATGAGAGGATACAAAGATCTTTTTGTGTTTGCTTGTTAGGCGGCTAAACCAAGCTTAATTATTTTGCAGACATCCAAAATTTATTGCTAGCAGGAAAGAAAGTTGAAGCTTTTGTTCTATTTTGTACTCTTCCATCTGTTGTCTTCCCATGTCAATTTAATGATATCATTCGTATATGTCAACATTTAGGTTGTAGCTCACAAATTAGTACTGTTTATTCATTATAGTAGCGGAGGAACCTTAGGAAAAAAAAAATTGGGTTTTGGGTTTATTACTCTAACACCCTCACTCAAGAGAAAGTCTTTTGGGCTTGAAACTTGCATAAGCCCGTCCATACCTTGTGCTTTTTAATTCAACAAGGAAGGAAACGTGGGGATTTGAACACGCAACCGTTTGGTCATTATGGCTCCGCTACCATGTCAAGAGACCATTTCAACCAAAAGCTTAAGCTGATGGTTGAGGCCCCAAGACCGATTTTGGGTTTATTACTCTAACAATCAATAGGTGAGGATGATGAAGAAGAAGGAAAAGATAGTGGGGAAAGTGAAGAGATCAGGGTTCCAGGATGCCTTCCCATCATAACTTCTAGTGTTATAACCACTGGGTTAATGGTATATTTAGACCCTTAGTAGTTTAAATTCGTCAATTATATACCCTGACTTTTTTTTCCATCAATTATGTACCCGCACTTTTTGAATTTGCGTCAATTGTGTACCTCGGGCAGCACTCTGATGATGTGGCATGCTGCCCGCTAATGCGGCTTAGCAATCTAGTCCCCTAGTTTCGGAATTAATCAAATAAGTCCTTTATTAGTTTACAATTTAGTCCATATATTTTTTTTATTGTTTATAATTAATCATTAGTATTATATGCAATTATTACTTATACAAATTTTTATTACTAAATTATTTTTAGTGTATAAAATTATTTTTATTGAAATAATAAGCATATAATTATTTTTTTACAATAAATTTGTAATACATAACTAGTTGTATTTATAAATTAATGTACATATATTACCTAGTGATAAGAATTAGTTAATTATATTACTTAATTAACTTAAATTTTCATTCAATGATTTTAAATTTAAAAAAACATGATTTATTTTATTAATTTTGACAATTTTGGAATTTTAAATTTTGAAAATAATACGAAAATGGGTCCCAATGACCATAGATAATAATAACACAATGATATTTTTTTCAAATCAAATTCATCTCCTAATGCAAAGTTAGAAATTACTTTTAGGCAAATAAAAATAATAAATATGTCTTTTGTTAAATTAAATTATTTATGAATATTATTAAATTTGGCATAATTAACAACAAATAGTAAATTATTTTATTATTATTACTATAGGAGCATATTTATAAAAATTTTAAGATTTTTTATTTTCTTTTGATGATTAATTATAATTTAGTAGAATAATTAGAATTAATCATACATAAGCAATAATTATAACATTAAGTATTGCACAAGTAATAATTATATATAATACTAAAAACTTAAATAAAAGTCTAATCATAAAAATATTGGATTTAATTGTATATAAATGGAATTTTTAGGGCTTAATTGTATAATTATAAAGGACTTATATGATTAAATTTAAAATTTATGGGGCAAACTGACAAGCGCTATGGGCGGGCAGCATGCCACGTCATCAAAAAGCTGCCCGAGGTACACAATTGACACAAATTCAAAAGTTCGGGTATATAATTGACAGAAAAATAGTCGGGGTATACAATTGACGAATTTGAAAGAGTTGGGGTATCAAATATACCATTAACCCTATAACCACTCCAAATTTTCCTGATATGCCATTTAATAAAGTAATAGTATAGTCCATATATATATAACAGTAGAACTTTTTAGAATTAAGAAACAAGAGAACAAAGGGCATTAGCATATAATATATTATACCTGGAGAAATGTAACCAAAAGTGCCTGCTAATGAAGTCCAGGTACTTGAGTTAGGCATCATCAGGAACCTGGTGAAAGGTATGAATACCAGGATGCAGAACATTGCTCTCCTAGATTAGATATACAAGAGTCCTATGAGTACAAGAGTTCCTAGAACACAATATGATAAACATACTAACCTCTACAACTAACTAAACATTGATGCTCAGTGATTTTGTGAAGACGTCTGCCAATTATTGAGTTGCATCGACATGTAGAACCTGGATGTGACCTTGCTGAACTCGTTCTCGGATGAAATGGAGATCATTCTTCAGATGTTTCGTCGGTTGATACTGCACAGGATTGTTGGCAAGAAAAGTAGCAGATAAGTTGTCACAGTGAACTGCAATAGGCTCAACTGGAGAACACCGTAGCTCATGAAGAAGAAATCGGAGCCAAGTAACAACTGCAACAGCCGCAGCAAATGCCCGCTACTCGGATTCAGCACTACTGCGTGATACCGTAGCTTGTTTCTTGGCAGACTAGGAAACGAGATTACCCCCAAGAAAAACACAAAACCCGGTTGTTGAACGCCGTGTATCTAAACATCCAGCCTAGTCAGCATCACTATACGCCATGAGTGTCTGAATTGTAGTGGGCCGGAGTATAAAACCATAGTCCTTAGTGCCAACAAGATAGCATAATATACACTTGACTGCATTCCAGTGCTCGGTTGCAGGAGCATGCATGTATTGGAAGACAGAATTGACTGCAAAACTGATATCTGGCCGTGTAATGGTCAAATATTAGAGTGCCCCAACTATGGTCCGATACAACCGTTGATCGTCGGCATCAAGAAGAACTCCATGGTGAAGGGACAAGGTCAGTCGTGGCTGCATCGGAGTAGAAGCTGGCTTTAAATCCTACAGGTTAGCACGAGAAAGAATAATTGTGCAGATATTTTTGCTGATATAAAAATAACCCATCACGAGCATGCTGAACTTGTATTCCCAAAAAGTAATGCAAAGCTCCCAGATCAGTCATGTAGGACTCTTGGTGAAGAAGAGAAAGTAATCGAGCAAGGACTCTGAAGAAGAAGCAGTGAGGATGATATCATCCACATATAAGAGCAAGAATGCGATGCCTTGAGCCGAATGCAGTGTGAACAAAAAGGACTCAGAATGACTCACTGTAAACTTATGGGCGACAATAAATGAAGAGAAGCGTTGATACCAGGCTCTTGGTGCCTGTTTCAATCCATACAGTGCATGCTGTAGTTTACAAACATGATGAGGATGATGAATGCTTTCAAAACTGGCGGCTGTCTCATGTAGACCTCTTCTTTCAAGAACCCATTCAAGAACGCATTCTTGATGTCGAGTTGGCGTATATCCCATCCTCGAGACAATGCAATGGAAAGCACCATTCGGATTGTCGCCGGTTTCACCACGGGGCTGTAGGTTTCGTCGAAATCTTCACCAGCCCGTTGAGTGTAACCTTGTGCTACAAGCTGAGCTTTGTAACGAGATAAGGTGCCATCAGAGTTGTACTTACGGCAGAAGACCCACCTAGAGCCGAAAATGTTGACAGTGGAGGAGGGAGGTGGGACGAGGACCCAAGTTTTATTTTGGAGTAATGTCTGGTACTCATCTTTCATCGCTCGAACCTAATTTTCATCCTTTTATGCTTGTTTGAAAGTTTTAGGAACAGGAGAAGAATGAGATGAGGTAAGTGAAAATTCAGGATTTAGTTTTCTAATACCATCTCGAAGTCAAGTAGTCATCCTATGGGTAGGTGGTGGTGGGTTAGACATAGATAAAGATGGTGATGTACGCTCGGGTTTAGGTGTAGGTACGGGTAAGGTTGGTTCAGGTGTAGGAATGGGTAAGGTTGATAAAGGATTAGGTTCAGTAGAACTGGACACGGTATTGTCTTGAGGTAAACCTAGAGGAATGGGATTTGGTCGAGTAGTTTGGGATGTGGGAGAGGGTGAATACCGTGTGGCAGACGCAAGAGGTAGGGTTTGAGTATCATTAGGAGTGTGATTGATCGATGGAACTAGGACACCGGGTAGTTGCCAAACTGCTGTTGGATCAAAAGGAGGAGAAGAAAAAGGATTAGATTTTGTGGATGTGGAATCAGGTTTTAAGAATGTGGGTGATTGATAGGGAAAAGTGGACTCGTCGAAAACAACATTGCGTGAGATAATAACCTTGGGGACAGTAACAACGAAAACCCTTATGTTGAGATGCCAAACCCAGATAGATATGTAGTGCCGTTCGAGGTTGTAATTTGTGTGAGGAGGGAGACATGTTCAATGGATAACAAGCACACCCAAAAAAATGTAAAGAGGGACTAAGAGGACTAGAAAAAAGAATTTGATGTGGACTCTGCCAGCCTAAAGCAACATGAGGAAGACGATTTTGCACATAAGTGACATGGTGAAGAGCCTCCACCCAAAAGCTAGAAGGGAGATTTGCTTGAAAAATAATGTTGCGAATAGAATTTAGAAGTGTACGGTGCTTGCATTCAGCCATACCTTTTTGTTGATGGCTGTAAGGACAAGACAACCTGCAAATTATTCCATGTTCTTAAAGGTATTTATCAAACATGTGATTGTAGAATTCCCCACCATTCTCACTTTGTAGAAAACGAATAGGCTGTGCGAAATGAGTTTTAATCTCAGCATGTAACTGTTGAAACTTAGAAAAAACTTCATGTTTATTACGCAAGGGATAAACCCAACATATTTGGAATACTCATTTAAAAACACAACATAGTATTTCAAACCAGTAAAGGACACAACAAGAGAGGTCCATACATCACAATGTAATACATAGAAAGGACCTAAACATGGTTCCAAAGACCTAGGATAGGGCAACTACATTTTCTTGCCGACTTAGCAAGCTTGACAAAAATCATCTTTATTAAACGAAGAACAACTGGAAACTGGTGGTGAAACTTTTGCATCACAAGAGCTCTAGAATGACACAATCGCCTATGCCATAAAGAACTCGATGCACAGGTTACAGCCAAGACTTGATGAGTGGGAACACGAACGGAATAAAGGGTGCCAGAATCATTGCACCGAATCTGATGGTGCCGAAAAAGACGACCCTTCACAAAAAAAACCATTTGAAT
This sequence comes from Turnera subulata, assembly GCA_028386065.3. NCBI lineage: Eukaryota > Viridiplantae > Streptophyta > Magnoliopsida > Malpighiales > Passifloraceae > Turnera > Turnera subulata. The sequence continues at coordinate 13,503 of JAKUCV010003017.1, forward strand.
CAAACACAACAGAACATGAGTTATCAACGGAAAAATGCTTAACTGAAATCAAGTTTTTGGTAAGTTGAGGAACAATCAAAACATCTAAAAGACGAAAAGAGAATGAACCAACAAAAAAGGTTTTGACTCCAATATGTATAATGGACAGAGACGTACCATCGCCTACTTGAACCAAATCAGATCCATAGTACTTTTGAAAGGAATCAAGAGATGCTGGAGAAGTGGCCATTTGACTGGTTGCACTAGTATCCACAAACCAAAGAGTACCAAAATCCTGTTGCTCATGCACTCTAGCATAAGACCATTGAGGACAGTGCTTGGTTGTGTGATTAAAGGCATCACACAGTTGACACAGGACAGGAGAGGGTCCCAAAATGGAAGAGGAAGGACGAGGAGGCCGCGGTTGTTGTGGGCGATTTGAAAAATAATTATTGGAGTGAGTGGGTCGAGGGGAGAAATTATGAAAAGGACGAGGAGAAAACGATTGGGAAGAATGCTTGGAGTTCCAGGGAGTATTAGAATGACAAGGAGGAAATGATCCACCATGGCCGCCTCTTCCCCCTCGACCCCCACGTCCATAAGTTTGTGTAAAAAGAGCTTGAGAGGGTTCAGGGGAAGAAGAATGCTTGGCTTTGCGTGTTTCCTGTGCCAACAGCATCGACCGAAGCTCAAAGAAAGATGGAAGAGGAGACTTGGAAGTTAAGAGGGTAACAAGATCATTATATTCGTCAGGCAAACCACCCAAGATTTGCATGACAACATCATCATCACTCAACCGACGTCCTATAGACCCTAAGTTATCAGTTATACTGTGAATAGATTGAATATATTCACTCATAGACCTAGACCCTTTCTTGGAATTAACAAATGCTGATCGGTACTCCATATAACGAGCTTGAACATGATCACGGAAGAGCTGTTTGATTGTTAACCATACCTCCCTCGCAGTTGGAAAATTTCCTGGGCGAACTATGTGGTTTAAAATAATAGGGCTAACTGTGGCATAAATCCACGTGACAAGTGTACCGTTAATCTGACTCCATTGAGTGAAAAGAGGATTCGGTTCTGGGGGTGCATTGAGAGTGGCTAAAGGAAGAAAAGGTTCGGGTGGCACACTAGTTCCATTGATGTGATCAAGGACTTGATGAGACTGGAAAACCGTATAGATAAGACTCTGCCAAACCAAGAAGTTGGAGAAATCGAGTTTGGTAGGGACATAGTTCTAATATTACTGACACTTAGAACAGAATGAGAGAAAGAACTGGAAGCAGACGTAGCAGAAGAAGAGGAGGCAGAAGAAGATGAGTTGGGAGTAGTTGACCAGGATGCAGAACATTGCTCTCCTGTTGTGTATTTGTATTGATCAGATATACAAGAGTCCTATGAGTACAAGAGTTCCTAGAACACAATATGATAAACCTACTAACCTCTACAACTAACTGATCAGAACATTATCACTAACTAAACATTATCAAACATTATCACCTATTACCTGGCAGTGCCAAAATCATAAACATGAGCCTCATATTTCGAATCCATTAGAGCAATGTTGTTGCTAGAAATATCTCTATGGATGATTGGAAGAGTACAGTCATCATCAACTGGTAGTCTAGTAAGGATGATGAAGATCGTGAATCATTTCTGTACTGTCATCTTTTTTTCACACTTCTCTCAATTGTAAGGTAAAAGAATTTTAGCTTTTTTTTAAAAAAAAAACTTAAGTTTGACTGTCGATTGGTTCTCACAGTAAAAATTGCCACAAGTTACATTTTTTCTGTAGTTTTTTTTTATATATGAAAATATTGTTAAGCATAAATCACGGTTGTATTTATTAGTATATTACCGTTATATGATTAGCATAAATTATGCAGCACTCACTAGGCAATAGCCGTTATTGCTATCATCTATATATTTGTGCATACCCTAATGAGAGTTATATCAATACAAACACAACCTATTCTTCATGGTAGCGGAGCGCAGCCACGGTTCCTGCGTCTCTTTCTCTTTTCTTTTAAAAAAAAATCCCAAAACTCTCTTGTCTCTCTTGTCTTAACAATGACTATTAGTCAAATCACTCCTCCTCCTTCCTCCTCTTCCTTACCCTCAACCGAATCTAATTCTACCCATGATGTTATTTCTTCTTCCTCCCAAATTCCTGACTTTGAACGCATTGTATACTCTTGATCTAAAAAATTATCTTCTTTGGCAACCCATCTTTCTTAATGCCCTTCGTGCACATAATGTTAACGGCAATGTCACTGGCACTCTTCCTCCACCAACTCAATTCTTACCTAATAACAATCCCATTCCAGCTTTTCAACGATGGCATCAAAATGACTCAATGGTTTTAACATGGATTCATTCTACCATTTCTATTGATGTGCTGCAACAAATATATGATTATGAGTGCATGACATCTGCTAAGGAAACTTGGGAAGCTATTCGATGTCTCTTTCTTGATACAGCCTCTGCAAACCAAATCCAACTGAAAACAGAATACCAAAAACTCCGAAAAACAACCCAAGACATGCATACTTATCTTTCAGAGGCCAAGAACCTACGTGATTCCTTACGTGCCCTCACTGATTCACCTAGTGAAGCGGATTTCGTTCTTCAGGTGTTGAATGGTCTACCTGCGGAATAGGATAGTATTGTAAACCCTCTCCTCGCCTAGAATCTATTACCATCCTTTGACTGAATTCGTTCTCAGTTGCTTGCCTTTGATGGTCGGATTGCTCGTCAACAATTATACTCTTCTCCTGCAGTGCCTTCTCCATATGATGCTATGATTGTTCAATCCACTTCTTCGGACTCCCCAGCCTTGACTACTATGCCTTCATCTCTACAGGCTCATGTTGCACACTCGGTTCCTCTTCGTTCTTAGGAATTCAAGGGGCGTGGCCGTGGTCGATCATACAACCACTACTCCCGGAGACCTTGCGAACATGGCCGTGGCTGGCATTTTTCTCCACATCATGCCTCTCCTTCTCAATTTTCAGGTGCTCCCCGCATGTATTCGCCTGTGTTTCCTCGTCTGCAACCACAAATTAATGCTCCTGGAATTCTTGGCCTTCCCCTGGTGGTATTCAATGTCAACTTTGTCAAGGTTTTGGCCATATGGCACGCTCTTGTCCTCATCTACAGCATGGTTATTCCTTGGTAGCTTCATCCCATTCCTCTATGGCTGCAACCTTTTTTGATGATACCGCTTGGTATCCAACACTGGTGCCTCTGCTCATATGACACCTTACTCTGGTAACCTCCAAAACTCTACTCCTTATAATGGCCTTGATAAAATACGTTGGTGATGGCTCATTATTAGATATTTCTGCTGTAGGACAATCTACTCTTATTATTACTCATCTTACCTTTGTGTTAAATTTAGTTTATTATGTTCCCTCTTTGTGTAAAAATCTCTTATCTGTTAGATAATTTTGCCACGATAATGATTGCCTAATTAAATTTTCTGCCTTTGGTTTTTGTTTGAAGGATCGCAAGACTTTGACTCTGCTTTTTATCTCCATTAGTGATGGCCTTCTATACACGTTTCCTCAAGATCTTGTTATCATTGGCGTCCCTTCTCTGTCTCTTTCTCTTGTCGCCATGGCTCACTCTCCTACCTTATGGCATCAACGTCTTGCTCACACCAATCCTCAAGTTCTCAAAGCTCTCACTCGTTCGAACCTTATTCCGTCTGTTGGTAGCTATAATTCGTTCTTTTGTCATGCTTGTAATCCAGGCAAACATCATCGTCTTTCTTTTTCTTCATCTTCTACTCAAACACAAAATGCTTCTGATTTAATACATAGTGATGTTTGGCAGTCTCCTATTGCTTCTATTTCTGGTTTTAAACATTATGTTCTATTTATTGACGACTATACACGATATACTTGGCTTTATCCTTTACGTCGCAAGTCTGATGTCTTCTCAATTTTTGTTCAATTTTTTACCACGATTAAAACACATTTTTCCCAGGTCATCAAACAGTTCCAATCGGATAGAGGTGGCGAATATGTTAGTGCTCAATTTAACACCTTCTTTGCAACCCATGGCATTCGCCATCGCATTTCCTGTCCCCATACTCCTGAACAAAATGGCATTGCCGAACGTAAACACCGACATCTTCTTGATTTTACTCGTTGTTTGTTGCTTCAGTGTGGTATGCCTCATTCCTATTGGCTTGAAGCTTTAATGTTTGCCCTTTATATAATTAATTGCCTTCCTATTGTCTACTTAAACCACCAAATTCCGCATCAGTGTCTTTATGGTAACCCTCCTATTTTTGGTCATATTCGTATTTTTGGTTGTTTGTGTTATCCTAATTTGACATCAACCACTCCCCACAAACTTTCTCCGTGCTCTACAGTCTGTGTTTTTCTTGGATTTTTTGAGATTTATAAAGGTTATCGTTGTCTGGATCGTGCAACTGGGAAAATTCACATTTCACGTCATGTCCTCTTTTATGAAGATCAATCTCCTTTTTCTTAAAAATGCACCCTCCTCCTCGCCTATGTCTTCTTCTCTTCTTGGTCCATTTTCTCATCCTGCGTATTCTATTCCTTCAGCTTTTCCATCCTCTTCCTTCGAGGCACCGTCTTCTGTGTCTTCTTGTGAGCCTTCCCCACATGTATCGCCAGTTCCCTCTTCACAAATATCTCCATCAACCTCAACTCATTCACCCCCTTCCCCTCCTCCAAACCCTGTTCCACCATGTACACACACACGTGCTATGAATGGCATACGAAAACCTGTTACCGGACTGAATCTAATGGCCACAAATACTATTCTTATTGAACCATCTATTTACTCAGAAGCTTTTAAGGCACCAGAATGGCGTGTTGCCATGGCCGATGAATGTAATGCTTTATTGTCTAACAATACTTGGGATTTAGTTCCATATGATTCTTTACAGAACGTTATTGGGTGCTGGTGGATTTATAAGCTCAAACGCCATGCTGATGGTACCATTGCTCGATAAAAGGCTCGCCTTGTAGCTTAGGGATTCAAACACAACCTGCTACCGACTACACAGAGACTTTTAGTCCTTTTGTTAAGCCTACCACAATCCGTATTGTTCTTAGTCTTGCCACCTCTTACTCATGGCCCATTCGCCAACTTGATGTTAAGAATGCTTTTCTACATGGTGATTTTTTGAAGTAGTATATATGAAGCAACCACCGAGTTTTGTGCATCCTGATTGTCCTGGCCATGTATGTCGTCTTAAAAGGGCCCTATATGGTCTTAAACAAGCTCCTCGTGCTTGGTTCCACCGCTTTGGCTCTTAACTTCATACATTGGGTTTTATCTCTAAACGTGCAGACAATTCCATGTTTATCTATCAACGTGCTGGTACTCATGCTATTCTCCTCTTATATGTTGTTGACATCCTTTTTACTAGTAATTCGACTGACTTTTTGCAGCATATTCTCACAAAGCTTCTTCAAGAGTTTGCCATGACAGACCTCGGTACCTTGAATTATTTTCTGGGTGTTCAAGCTACCTCGACACCCTTAGGTCTTCATCTCTCTCAACGAAATACACTCTTGATTTATTAAAACAAGCTGGCCTTGCTAAAGCAAAACCTGTTGCTACTCCTTCGACAACCAAGACAAAACTTACCCTTACAGATGGTGACCTGCTTCCAAATGCTACGTTATATCGTAGCTTAGTGGGCGACTTGTAGTATCTTTCCTTTACCCGTCCAGATATCTCTTATTCTGTAGGCATTGTCTCTCAATTTATTCATGCTCCACGGGTTCCTCATATGATGGCAGTTAAATGGATTCTACGGTATCTAGACGGCACCTTAGATCATGGTCTTTTACTATGTAAACAATAAGATCTTACTCTTTCTGTTTATTCAGATGCTGATTGGGCAGTTTGCTCTGACACTCGGTGGTCTATCACCGGCTATTGTTGTTATCTTGGTGATCATCTTGTTTCATGGTCCTCAAAGAAACAACCTACTGTCTCACGATCCAGTGCAGAAGCTGAGTATCATGCTCTTGCTGTAGCTGTCTCTAAATTCTTATGGCTACAACAATTGCTTCGAGAACTTTGCATCTCACTTACCTCTACTCTTATAGTGCAGTGTGACAATATTAGTGAAACATATATGGCCATGAACCCTGTCCTGCATGCTCGAACAAAGCACACAGAGATTGACATTCACTTTGTTCGTGACCTTGTTCAAAATGGGAGTATCCAAGTCCGCTATGTCCATACTTCTCGACAGTTTGCAGATATTCTCACAAAGAGTTTGCCTACCTCTCAATTTCAGTTTCTTCAGGATAACCTAAGCATCAAGTCTCTCGCTGCTTCGGTTGAGGGGGGATGTTAAGCATAAATCACGGTTGTATTTATTAGTATATTACCGTTATATGATTAGCATAAATTATGCAACACTAACTAGGAAATAGCCGTTATTGCTATCATCTATATAATTGTACATACCCTAATGAGAGTAATATCAATACAAACACAACCTATTCTTCAAATATTACGTAACACTAATATTAGAACTGTAATAACTTTTTGGTAGCTTTCAAGAGGTTGATGACAATATTCTTTGCAGTCACAATGTTTCTTTGTCAAGTATTAAAACCTTTTTTATGTGCCTTACACTACATATATGATCTTGTTTGTTATGAGTATTATAAACGATATGTGATTTCATATCTTATTTAGACAGTCCCTTGTAGCCCAAATAAGCCTTCCCCATGTGTTGACATATTATCAGCTGGTTGTTGTAGAGTTTTTGATGGAAATTGGTCAATTCTCAAGAGGATAACACAACAAGTTAGAATGTTACACTAATCTAAAGTACACTACATGAAATACTTTCACAAGCCACAACTATGTGGTGGAGCCAAAACATTGAACTATTGGATTACAGTAGCTTGATCACACATCCAAAATTCCTTGTAGTTAACAAAACAATTCTTGCAACATTATGGTGCAAAATGACTTTAGAAAGGCTGGAGACTGCCTGATAAATTCCTTAGAAAGCTGATGCATGGTAGGGTGAGACTGGGGTTTGGCTTCCAAGCATGCGATTGCTAACTTTGTAAAGTGAATAACACCATTGATTGCAGTTCCAATATTTGGGAATGGAATGCGTTGGTCTACAACATCCTTCAATAGCATATCTTGATCAACTAGTGAGGACAATGAAGACGTAGGGAAGGACGGAGAGGAGAGTAAAGAGATGAGGCTTCCTGGATGCCTGCCCATCATAACTTCTAGTGTTCCTACTCCAAAGCTGTACACATCACATTTTTCATCTACTTTCCTATTGTATGCTTGCTCTGCCAATAAATACAACCAGTGTCGGGGAAAACTGCAAAAGATTCGCAAAAAATTAAACAAGACACAAGAATTTAACGTGGTTCAGTCTGAATCTTGCCTACTTTTGCGAACTTCAAAATCTTCCACTAACATAAAAATATTAGTAGAATCCTCCCAAAATAAAATACCCACAAATCCGATTGGGTATCCTCCCAAAAGAAATATTACAAAAACTACTTGCCAACACCTCTTTTCTTTTCATTTTTCCTTTCAAGCCGCACACGTGTTTTTAGCTCAGCTGCACACCCTAAAACAAACTAATCAATCTCCTATTTATACTACTTTTTTTTTTCAGTCAAGAAAAAAATTGCTCACCTATATATATATATATATATACATACACCTTTGTATATATATATAACTTCGGGAATGCATCCGAAAGGCCAACATCACCTGTGGTGTAGTGGCATCTCTCTTGGTGTTTATCCAAGAGGTCATGGGTTTAATCCTATTGGTGGGATTGTAGATGGATTGGGGGTAGGATGGGGTTTATGGGTAGATTTCGATGTACCAAAAAAAAGGGAATGTATCCGAAAGTGCCGGCAAGTGAAGTCCAATTACTCGAGTTAGGCATCATGAACCTGGCAGTTCCGAAGTCAGAAACATGAGCCTCATGTTCCAAATCTAGCAAAACATTACTGCTAGAAATTTCTCATGGATGATTGGAGTACAGCCATGATGTAGATAGGCTAATGCAGAGGACATTCCCTTGGTATTTAATCTCTTAACCCAATCTATAACGCCATTGCTTCTTTATCGTCTACCAGATGTTTTTCAAGTTGACCATCTCAAGAAACTCATAAACCAAAAACATGTGCTTGGGATTCGAGTAGAAACCATATAACTTCACAGTATTTCGATGTCGAATGTCTAACAGCATAGTGATCTCGCTCTTGAAAGCCTTCAAGTTCGTCTCTTCCACATCTGATGAGTGAAATTTCTTCACAGCAACCACTTGACCTATTGGTACAGTGCCTTTATATACACTCCCATAATTTCCTGACCCGAAGCAGTAATTGGGCTTGAACTCCTCTGTAGTATCAATTATGTTTTCATATATCATCTTTCCATCACTGCTCCAGACCAAAAATATGTCCTGACGTTGTCCTCCTTGTTCTTGTGAAACTAGATGTCTTCCTCTAACAACTCTTCGGTAAAAGATTGTTAGTGTAATATGCCCAAAAGCCAATCAATGGATGTTTATTTGTAATCATGTATACACATTAAGGTTATTCCAATAAATATCGTTTATGAGATAAACGCTTGCACATATTTATAACCCTAGAATATTTATATATTCTTAAATGTCCCTAGTCGATTATTATTATAGATGGGTTGTAATAATAAATTAAGACTAGCGTATGTTGAGAATTATATGTGATATGAATTCTACATATGGGTACAAGTTAGAGAACTTGTGGACTGGACTGACCCACATAAGAACGATACATGGAACGTTATATGATTGTCATTAGCGGTTCTTATATGTATTGTCATTAGACCTGTGATCATCAAGGTTCCCAACATATGAGTCGTATGCTTTGATATTACTCTTGGCTATTTCGTAAATGAGTAGACTTAGTGTAATCATTGGGTATATGATAAATGTGTAGTGGGTTTTGTATGATCCAGAGGGGATTCGTCCAACCCATATAACGGGTATATTATTGGTTGGTTTCTTGATAGAATTGAACTGTAAATGCACGGCCGTGCTCGGATTATGATATGGTGATATCACTAGTATCCGTTTTACACAGTTAGCTCGAGGATCAAGAAACCAAGATTAAACATATGCGAGGTTGACATATTCCATGTCTCGTGCTTAATCTTGATAATGGGACGAAGGGACGATGACATGCTTACGAGGCATATTGAATCAGTACTGTTCTTATCGTTCGGGTAGCAATGATGTGTTGCTAGACGCCGCTCTTTGCTTATAATTGTAAATGAGCTTACAATTATTGTCGGACATTACAAGTGCCTACAGGGTCACACACTTAGAATCGTTGATTCGAGCATGTGGGTGAACCGTGGTTGGACCATGGTTCAACCAGGTGTGGTCGGACCGTGGTTGTACCAGGGTCGTTTTGGGCTGGTTTGATTCACTGATTGTCAGAATTATTGAGCCAAACCTGATGGCATGTGATGTGCAATCCCATTAGTGCATTGTGGAGACATGATTAGACTAGATAGTGGTGGAATCTTAATCATGTTGGATGGACCATTATGTTGGCCATTCTTGTCTCTAATAATCTATGCATTTATTGGAGTGAATAATCAGATTACTCTATAGCTTGCATTCTGATTTTTCAGAGCATCAAGAACACACACTCACCCCTTCATTCTTTGAGAAAGAGAGAAGAACATAAAACACCACACAACTCCCGGAAATCCGCAGCTAGCACTGCTATTCGGGAGAGCTCGGGTTGGAGATCGTGAGACGGTTTCCAGCTAGTCATCGACAGTTCGTGTGGATACCGTAGAGGGGCGGGATTTCTATTCGGCTCTTGCTGATTCGTCCCTACAGTTGGGTGAAAGACCTCAACCGATTCAGGTACGTAAAAATTGTTATTCGGTTTAGCTACCCTTCACTTGGATCCTCCATGTGTATCCGGTTTTTCGCTGCGTATGTTATTGCATTTGATTGTCAGTTTGCCTGCCCGGATACTTACAAAGGGTACTAGCCATCAAAATAAGCAGTAAAAGGGAACTAGCTAAAAGAAGTAGAACAAACAGGAAGACAATATTATTGGAAAGTTGGTTATTGTTCGGATTGAGACTAGATAATGATTCTAACTTGCTGAGCTGCTTTGGATTCTCTCTTATCAAGAGATTCTATGAGAGATCAATCAAACGTAACTTAGAAGCACTTGCAAGTGTTGATGGTATCTCCCTAGAGACAAAGTGATTGGATATTTTTAGGGCTGTGATATTTTGCCACTCTCCCAATTCTCTTGGTTGCTCCCAAGCAAACCTATTGTGGCTCATATCAATGTAATCCAGTTTGAGATGGACGTAAAGAGCTTCCATAATGTTTCTTGTCAACTGATTCCAGTCAAGCCAAAATTAGTGTAAAGTGGTACAGTTTCTCAGGCTTATAGGAATTGGACATGAGAAATGATTAGAGGCTGCAGTGAAATTTTTTAATAATCCTCCAAGGCATACATTTGGTGCCAGAGTACCAGTAAACATATTTCTTGAAAAGTGCAGATGCCTCGTGGAAGTGTGATTATTCAATTCTTGGTGAAGGTAATCGAAAAAGGAAGGTCTTGGTTATTCGAAGATCTGACAGTTTAGTTAAATTTCCAATCGAATGTGGGATGGTTCCTGTCATATTATTATGTGAAAAGCTTAAATGCTGGAGTGACTTTAAAAAGCTTCTTTCTAGAGGAAATGAACCTGAAAATGGATTACCCCAAATGGAGAGAATGGTTAAATTCCTAAGATTCCCTATGCAGCTTGGGATTGGACCTATGAGGTTGCTTGGTCCTATCCATAATTGGTTAAGAGTATCTAGCAAACCTATCTCCCATGGAATATTTCTTCTTTGATCATTGGGACTGAAGCCCAAGAACTCAAGCTTGGATAGATTACCAATAGTTGGTGGAATGTGTCCATAAATTGAGTTATTGCAAACATCAAAAGCAAGCAGATTAGGAAAGGAAGAGAAGCTGAAAGCCTAAAGGGTACCACTTAAACCAAAATTGGTAAGGCTCAAATTGGTGACACTTTCATGAGAACTATCTGTCGGCATGTGTCATGGCAAGATTTACGGAATCAAGTTTGAATTGTGACATGATTTACGAGGTCAGACTTAATTGTAGAAATCTCCTAGTTGACCGGTGGTTATTGTAAAGTAATTGTCCTTCCTATGTTAGTCATTGTGAACTTGTATATAAGGGCAATGCCCTATGACAATAAAATCATAAATAATCTCCATTCTCCCCCTTTACTCTTTTCTACATGGTAGCAGAGCAGAAGATCCTATTCCGAGTTTTTCTATCAAACGCTTCTGCTACCAGCGGGCGACATGATACTGTAGTCATCCGCCGGGTGTGAGGACCAGGGCCAAGAATTTCTTCTTCACCTCCTCACCTAATCCTTACAGCTTCTTCCTAACCAACATCCAACAATCAAATGAGTCGCCACCCTGATTTTATTTCTTGGAAAAATCAAGGAAAAAACCTTTAGCATCAATTCGTCTTTCGTAGACAACAACTTAAGGTACCGATCATAGCGAACCAGAGATTGTTGGATTTGGGGGTTTGTCACAAGTGGAAAGGTATTAGGCACCCGCCTGTATTGGGGCGAAACTTTGTTGAATAATTGAACATTTTCTATGTCTTGTGCAAGTGCGCAAGTGGGGAAACAAATCACAGCAAAAACAATAAACAAAACAAATAATAAACTAATAATTGGGATTGAGTCTCCACCACTAGAAACCACCTACGTACCCCGGCAATCGGGTTCAGAGCCCACGTAGTTCCCAATATGGCATCACAAAAAATACATCATCATCATCACAGCAGTATATTAATCACAAAATCAGCAACAAAACATCAATAAAATAGCGAGACCGAAGATTTAGGGAGGTTTGGGGATTGAGGATTTGCTTGCTAAGAACCAGTGCTTTTTATTAAGTGGATTTGGAGGTATATTGGTTTTGATTCTGTGCCTTCTACGGCTCCTGTTTAGGCTTGAATTATAAGCAGTGTGTATAGACATGAGTCGTCTTCTTCTTGGCCGATTTTTAATGTCAGGCTTCTCTCTTCGATGTGGAAAAACATTGTTAATTCTGGGGAGATTACGATAGCAGGTAATGTGAGATTGAGTCAGGGTGTGTTTGTGGATATCCGAGTAGGAAACAGTTGCAAATTTTGGTTGGATAGATGGCATGAGGAGGGTGTGATGAAGGACCTGTTTCCAAGGCTGTATTCTATTTCTAATAGTCAATCAGCTTCAGTTTCAGAGTTGAGAAAAATTATGAACGGGAGAGTTGTGTGGGATTTTAATTGGAGGAGGTCGCTTTATTCATGGGAATCTGATGAGGTGAATGTGCTGATTAGCAGGGTCGATGGGTGGGTTCCAAAGCTAGATAGGAGGGATGGTTGTAGGTGGTCAGTGGATCCCAAAGGGGTGTTCACCGTTAAGTCTGGATATGAATATATCTGCAGATGTAGGCATACCTGTAGTGGTAAACTATGGGTGTGGCTTGGGTGTGCTCCCTTTAAAGTGCAGTAAAGTCGGTTCTTGTTCGTAATAACATCATATCAAGAGAGGATGCTAAGTGTGTTTTTGGTGCTGAGGAATTAGAGACCCGGGATCAATTATTTATTCATTGTAGATTTACATGGAGTTTGTGGAATAAGCTGTGTGTTTGGTTGGGGGTTAGATGGTGTGTGCCTCAAACAGTAAAAGGATTGTTTTTCCATTGGATGGGATTTGTGTAGACGTCCCCAAAATCGGGTCCTTTGATGGTGGTATTTTACGTTGCTGTTTGGTCAATTTGGTTAGTTAGAAACAAACTTATCTTCGAAGCAAAAGAAGTGGATTGGGTTAAGCTATTTGATGTTGTGTTATTCAGATCGCTTGTTTGGTTCAAGGCCGCACATCCTAGCTTCCCATATGACTTATCTGCCATCATCAATCGTACTGAGAGTATTTTGGTTTGGAATGGGCCTTTATGTAAACCAATTTTAATATAACTCCACAAATCACTCTATGTGTAAAGTAGCTGCTTATGTTGTCTTATACTTTTGCTCTGTTCTCTGTATTTGATGTTTAGCGATGTGCTGTTGTCATCTATTGGATGACTAACACTCATCCTAATCTAATTGATGACTCATCAATAAAATCTCATTATATCTGAAAAAAAACATCAACAAAAGATCAGGATTTTACCTCTTGTAGCTCTCCCTTAACTCCTTACTTTGGGTTTCTTAACCTGACTTCTCTTTCACTTCTAAGCTCAAACTTAATCTACTCTTGTTCTCCTACTGCTGACTTCTTCTTGATGCTCCCCTCCATGAAATTTTTTCAAAATAACAGCCCTTAAAAGTGTTTCTAGGCTTGAAGAAGTAGGATTTCTCCAAACACTCAAGCCTATAGTGTATGTGTTGAAAAGAATTTGTGACCCTTGAAAGTGAATTAGAGGGGGCGTCTATTTATAGTGAGCTGGGAGTACAAAGGTTATAGACCTCTTACTGAGCAAGATTCTAGCTAAAAATCTGGACAAAGTCAGCTAGAATCGAATTAATGAGCTAAATCCAGGAAAAAATAGCGATCAAGTCTACATGACTGTCACCCTGAGATGACCGCCCGACACTTTCCGCTGTTGTTGTTCTTGTCTTTTTTAGCCCCGGTTCTCATTAATTAAGATCTGGCTTGACTTCCATGCGGGAAATAAAGTGTATCAAACCAGAATATACTTATTTCTTTATTATTACTCCACCTATATCTCCTCCATATCATTAACACACCTTAGATTAACTTAAATTTCACGCTTTTACCGTAAAAACACTTTCTATAAAAAAAAAAGATAATTTTTAATTCTGATTTTTCACGAAAATCAGAGCTAAAATTGACTGACAAAAAGTTTTATGGGCCAAAAACTCTAGAGGATCCATATTTCATTAATTTAAACCCTAAATATATTTCTAGCCCAAGATTAAATCATCTCATCAAACTTGGTTTAAAACACATAAAAAATCCAAATTAATAAAATATCCATATTCCATTATATTAAACTCTAAATATAGTTTCAGCCTTGAATTAAATCATCTCATTAACATTGGGATAAAACACATCAAAAGTCTAAAAAATAATAAAATATAGATGATCCAAATTTGGGTGTTCACACCGGGTTCTTACGAAAAAAGAAAAAATCAGAAAGCACCAAAACCTCCCAGCCAAAAAAAAAACCATTCTCCCTTTATTATTCTCTACATGGTATCGTCACTTTATTAGGGAGAAGCTTGACGAGAAGATCATAACATTTCCTTTCGTCAAGTCCGAAAACCAATTAGCGGATATACTAACAAAGGCAGTTTTAAGGAAGGTATTCCATTCTGCAATCGACAAGTTGGGCATGATACACATCTATGCACCAACTTGAAGGGAAGTGCTGCCATGCGTTATGGCATGATTTACGGAATCAAACTTGAATTGTGGCATGATTTACGAGGTCAGGCTTAATTGTACAGATCTCTTAATTGACCGTGGTTATTATAAAGTAATTGTCCTTCTATGCTAGTCATTGTAAACTTGTGCATAATGGCGAATGACAATAAAATTATCAATAATAACAATATTTTCCCAATTCTACCCCTTTATTCTTTGGTTGTTTAGGCTTGCTTTCCATTTCAAAGGAGCATTAGCTTCCTCCCTAACTCTCACAGGAATAAGTGAACTTGCTCCACAAAGACACGAGAACGATTAAAAGCACCAAAGCTTGAGGTAACATTGATGAGAATGGCCTCTAACAAATATACTACTGTTTTATTTTCCTCTCACAAAGTTGCAACAATTTGCTTGCTTCGACCATGCATGTCTTGGATGATTCTACTTATAGACAAATTAATTAATTTGCTTTAGTTGAACTAAATTATTTCTTTCTTCTATCCAAATTATTCATCGTCGGTAACAAAGTTCAAAATCGTTGCATACATGATGAATGTACGCACAACAAATAATACAACTTTGACAAGTAATTAAATTCGCTGGGGCATTTCGCGTCTCATAAATATCCACCACCAAGCAACTACTTCGTTCACTTTCCAAGTTATTGGATCCCAAATTTCCCTCTTTCCAATTTCTTTTTGGACAATATAAATATTATGTAATTTCTTGTTGTTCAATTGGAAGTATGGTTTCCTTTAAAAAAAATAATTTTTTTTTTTGGTGAAATAAAATTTAGGTTGAGGGGAGGCTCCCCCAGTCCAGAGCCAGGGCAAACCACCGCACCCAACCGGCGCTTACAAAATAGAATTTATTTAAATATTGAATAAAATAAATAAGACGAACTAATTAAGTAATTGAAGTTGAACTATGTAATCAGCTGCTATTCATATACAATCAGTGATTGAAGTTGAGCAGCCACTTAGTCAGGTTTATGGGTTGGATATATTTGGTTATGGGTAGCAGAGAAAGAGGGCAATGTTGGATGTGACATGACATCTTTGGCAACTGCTGTGCTTCTTATTGCTTCGTTGCTAGTTTACTCTTTTAATTAGCTGCCAGCAGCACCACCACTACATCAATTCCGGCTATTGAAAAGTTGACTCTCAAAGCTTTTTTCTTTTATGAACTGCCACTATAGATATATGGGGTGCCTAAAGTTACTTTACGGGAAAAAAAAAAATATAAACGCCACCCTACAAAAGCAGTGTGTTATGAAATTCTTAATTCCCCAGAAACTGAACGAGATACCTACTTACTTTTTGCTATTACCCTCCTCTTCCCAAGTTATGTGCTGAATTTTAGCCGGATGGAAGTTGTACAGGGACATGGTAGGGTGGGAGAATTGCTTACGGGGAAAACGTGGTCGTTTCGGAGACGGGAAAATCTACGATTACTACAACCCCTGTATGTAAGGCAACGTTTTTACATGCTAGCTAGGCTTGTAATCCTAATGTAATTACATAATTGAACCACCTGATTAACACTACATGTGCCGTAGTGGGCAAAATTACATAATTGAACCAAATATAACTGTGAAGGTGTGGTTAATGATTGAATAAAAAAGAAAATCAAGGCATTTATATATATATATATATATATATATGAATGTACTGAAATTAATAATATAATTAAGTAGGGAATATATATAAATCATTCACCTACTCCTAGCGGATAATCATGAATTAAAAATTCATGGTATTGGTAGTGTAAAGATCAAGATGCATGATGGATTTGTGAAGACTTTTGCAGATGTGAGGCACGTGTCGGAGCTTGGAAAAAATTTGATCTCCCTAGGTAGACTTGATTCGAGAGGATGTGGCTTTTCTTCTGGAGGTAGAGCGTTGAAGGTTACCAAAAAAGCGCCTTGGTAATTATAAAAGGGAAATTGATGGAGAAGAACCTTTACAGGTTAATTGGAAATGTAGTGAAGAGCAGTATGAAGGTTGAGGCTTGTGCAAAATCAGGCAGAGGGCAGAACATTGTTGCATCCAACAAGAGGAAGATTGGTTTTGCAATGATGGCTAGCAGCGGTGGAGATGGTCGTACACCAGCGTGTAGAAGACTGAAGTAAACATGGATCAAGAAGATGAAAGTAGTGAAGAACGCCAAGTATAATTCAACCCAACGTGGAGGTTGTTGAGTTTGGGCTTAGAATTTACTTGGCCCAATAGAAATTAAGAGAATGGAAATTGGGTAGCTTGCACGGCAAAATATTTGCCGACTTAGATAGTAATATAAATTGGAGTTTTGAGGGGTATGCAAGAGTGCGACAAAACTGGGGAAAAGTAGTAGTAGTGTGCTGCGCGTAGTAATCGTAGGTTTGTTTTCTGGGAGGATATTGAAGTAGTTTGTGGGTATTTTATTTTGGGAGGATCATACTAATATTTTTATATTGGTGGAAGATTTTGTAGTTCGTGGACGTAGGCAAGATTAAGGCCGAACCACGTTAAATTCTTTGTGTCCTGTTTTATTTTTCGCAAATTTTTTGCATTTTTCCCAACATTAATGTTGGTTAAAGTGAACATTAATGATGAGTTAATACCAGTTGTAATATTAAGAAGGTGAAATAAAGCTGGTAAGTCACACTAATAACTCTCCCTGATAGAAATCAATGCACCTTTTTTTGTTGTAACTTGTTGGAGCTAGGAGTTGTCTTTAAAACCAAGAATTTTGCACAAATACTGCAACAATGCAAATAGACTGAGACCACCACCACCACCACCCACACCTCTCTGTCTCTCTAAATACGAGTATGATGATGCACATAAGAGGGGTAATGAGTATGATGGTGGTGTCACTCATGTTTCTCTTCTTACAATTTCCCTTTTCCGAGGCTGGGTTTTGGGACAGAGTTAAATGTCTGGGGACAAGGCTGCACACTATCACAGTTGAGACGCCCCGACCCGTATTTACCGTACACAGTAAACACGTGCCGGAACTATGACAACCCAACCCAATAAAGCCCAACAAACAGTGTGTAAGTCAATAAATTGGCCAACGGCCCAATAACAAAACTGAAAACCGGCCCTTCGGCCCAACATGGTACTCGTCACCCGAACCCCGGGGACATCAACAACAACAACCATCCGGCCCAATGGCCGAATCACAACATACACACAGCAGTAAACTCAACAATATGCACAGGGGAAGACTTATGACTCACATGATAACGTATGCAAGCCCAATGCAACTAATGGATCCGAGTCCTGTCCGAGGGTACGCTTCAGCTCGCCCGGTACGTTCCTGCACTACAAACAACTCATCCTACGGGATGAAACCCCGCAGGCGAGGGGTGAGTCCGAAGCGCTCACCGACGAAAGATAAACAGTGATATATATTCAACCATAATACTTTCGATATAAACACAACAATCACAACACTAAGCTCAAACAGTCACATCACAAGGATACCGCCATAACAACTAACACATACTACACGACAGAGGAATCCTACTCAAACAACACATCAGAGGAAACCAACACGAACAACATAACAGAGGAAACCAACACAAACAACACAATAGAGGAATCCTACTCAATCATATCAAAGCCAAGACCAAATGAATGCTTAATTATTTTTACTACCAATTTTATCTTCCGGGCCCCGTCACTGGACAAGCTAGGGTCGTACCTGATTATTAACTAATTCTGGAAGCCAGGCCCCACCACAATCTGGGATCAACATCCCCATATCTCAAATCCGGGATCAACATCCCAATATCTCAAATCCGGGATCAACATCCCAATATCACAAATCCGGGATCAACATCCCAATATCACAAATCCGGGGTCAACACCCCAACCAACTAACCCACTGGCCATGACACCACAGAACTAGTCTCTAACCATCTAGTCGTACCACTACTTTCCACGTGACAATTATATCATCATCTCGAATTCCAGTTCAATCCATTACTCTTTCATCGATTTCCCAATTTCTATTATCTCAGATCAATTCCACAGACTTAATCTCTTATCTCAAACTCATGACACAAATTATTCAAAATTAACAGCTCAGCATTATTTCCAACATGTCATACACAAATTTATCACAAACCAACAACAGCATCAATAATTCCACAGCAATCAGGTAACAGTCAATAATTATTCCAGCAGATTGATCTAGCAACAAAAATACACAAACAACAAAGAAACACACACAGCATTACGGGCACATATCAGGGTTTATCCATCCTCACCTGGTATGCCTCTGAATCCGGTACATAACCATATAGCTTATTTGTCCCTATATCATGTCCAAAACATATAATCACATATAATGCACATCAAAGAGTGCAATGCATGTCGTTAGCTATTATTTTATTACTCGGTTTTTCCACAATTTAAGTTGTCATCCCTGTTTTTAAACTGTTTCTGTTAAATATTACTATCATGGCTGCAGGTATTTATAACCACTAAATATTTGTAGCCGATATCGTAATATAAAGTAGATAGCATTTTATATTACAATCTTTCCCAAAATAATACCGTGTAAACAACGGTTGTAATAATTAAAGTAGTGAAATCGTCAAGTACACAATAATAATCATACTTGTAATATTTCCGATAGGTATAAATTATCCGTATCATAATGTTGTAAAGTAATATTTATAAATTCATACATCGTTATATAACCGATAATTATAAATGGGGTAAAGATAATAATATTATCAGAACTCGTTATATAATATAACACACGTACGTACTACGTTAAATTAATATAGCTCATACTAATAAAATCTTTAGATGGGATAATATAATGGATATAATATCTCATCAAAATAACACTGCTCTATCATAGTTCCGGTACATAAGAAATTATATAAACATATCGTGGTCATAAAATAAATCATGTGCGGGTTATATATTAGACATAGTTAAATCCAAATTCATTCGTTTTAATCCGTAGTTTATATCATTAACCTCTTATTTATATAATTCGTCCACGTATTTCTCTTATCTATCGGTTTCGTTATTAAGTCCGTCAAATGCATATATGTCACGATAACATGGGCCTCCGCACGTTCGGCCCGTTTCCGAGTCCGTGTGTAAACCGAGCCCAAACCCGAGCTCATGGTATAAATCGAGTCCAAGGAATTACCCAAAAATCGGTTTTCGGGCTCGCCGGAAACTCGCCGGATTCCGGCTGCTACTGTTCACCACAGACCCAACACTGTCATCACACGCAGGTACTGTTCACGACTACCTCCTTGCTACTGTCCCCTGTTCGTCACCACCGATTCTGCCTCCAAAGCACCGTATCTAACACCACAATCCCCTGACCAAATTCACAACTCCGGCATCAACGCCGTCCACCGTCTCAGAACCCATCAATTTGACAAACACCAACACAGACCCACAAGCAACAATTGAATCAAGTTAGTCACCACTTTTGTTAACCAAGAAAAGAGAAGGGGAGGAAGACACGGCCAAGACTCACCCAGCTTAGGCGTCGTCTTGGTGGAGAAGGGAAGAAGGAATGGAAGAGGAAGAGGAGGAGAGCGCCGTCGGGTCTTACCGTCACAGCCACACAGGAGCGGTGGCGGATCGCTGGTCACGGTGGCGAGGTGGACCAGGTCGAGGCGGCAGGGGAAAGGGGGTGCGCCGGTGTCGCTCCTCTGCTCAATTGGTGGTGGCAGAAGCAACTCGACGTGGGCAGAGGAGACGGCGTTGCTGCAGGCGGCGGCGTCTGTGGAAGGGAGGAGACAGAGGGCCACAGCAGTGGCGGATTAGAGAGGAGGAGAAGAGCAGCAGTGGCTTGGAAGGGAAGGCGGCGGTGAGGCGTGGACAGGCAGGGGAAGAGGAGAAGAAATAGGAAGAAGGTGTCGGCAGGGAAAAAAAACGAGAGGGAGCTGGGAGGAAGGTGGTGTCGGTGGGCAAGAGAGAGAGAGCTCGAGATGGGGGAAGGAAGGAGGCAGAGAAATAATTGAGAGGAGGGAGGAAGAAGACAGAAAAATAATGGAAAAGAAGGAAGTGGGGGTAGGGTGGCGGCTGAAGGGAAAAAAAAGAGAAGGAGAAAAGAAAGAAAAGAAAGAAAAGAGAAGGAAAAGAAAAGGAGGAGGAGAAAGAAGGAAAAGAAAGAGAGAAAGAAGAGAAGTGAGACCCGCGCGACTGGGGAAAAAACTGGGAGAGAGAAAGAAATATAACCGGGAAAGGGGAAGAGGAAGGAAAGAGGAGAAAGAAGAGTGGCCTCGTGGCAAGCCACATTCGGCCGGTCCGGATTCTCGTGTCGGGATCTCGTAAACGCAGGGATACTCCCGTCTTTTCGAATTTTCCGTCCCGAGTCCAAAAATACAACTTGGGCTCGGAAAATCCGATTAATCCTCCTGGACGTCGTCCAAGTCTCGGAACTGAAAAGTGAGGCTCGGTTAGTTAGGAAGATACTCCCGAGCGCGGGAAAACTCTCGGTTTCGAAAAAAAAACGACTCTCGATTTACCTTGAATTAATTACCCATGATTAATTCAACAGTAAATCACGGTAAAACAATTTCTACAGTCCGGTAAAAATCCAAAATTTTACCCCGGGCTGTTACAGTCTACCCACCTTAAAAAGAATTTCGTCCCCGAATTTTCGTCTTATCCGTGGGTCCTACCACGATAAGATTCTGGCACACTCTGCCGGATGTCCAAACTCAACATGAGATACCGCTTATACCCTTAAGCGACATCTCATCCGCTTATAAATACCAAGCCTCATAGCTGAGACACTCACTCTCAGCCATGGACTCTCCACTTCGTTCTCGAACGACCTCAGACTCCGAGAACAACAGCTACATCTGCGGCACAGCTTTCCCGACAAGCTCCGATGAAGAGCCTCCAAAGAAACGGTTCAAGACCAACATCATCGGCCTGAAGGAGCACATGGTCGTTTCCCCAAAACGACGGAAGAAACGTGCCAGCAAGAAGACTGAAGACAGGAAAGGCAAGGCGGTAGTTGAGAGCAGCACTCCGCAATAGAAGTTGACGCAACTGAACGTCTCGTTGAGGAAGATCAGCTCGGCGGTGGCACAAATTGAACTGGCGTGTGCGGAGCTCTTCCCTCACCTGAGGAACGTCCAGAATCTTGTAAAAGATCTTGAGAAGCAAGTAGCTCCGTAGAGCACTTCTTCTCATGTTGTAAAACTATATTATGAATAAATAAAATAAGTTTCCTTTTAAATCAAAAATTCTTATATTATGAATTCTCTTGTTAAGATGTGAAAAATCATATTTATCTGAAAACAAAGTATTTAAAACATAACAAGACCGTCATGAATGAAAATAAAATTGAACATAATGATGTTAAAAACAAGACCGATAAAACGAATTATAACCAACATAAAGAAATTAAAAATAAAACAAAACTCGTTTAACAAAATCAAAACAAAAAGAAATTAAAACAAGATATGTTTTTATGCTCGGCGCTCTAGTTCGATCGTGTCCATTCTCAATCCTGAGAAACGTGACACGTACAGTTAACGGTGACGTCGGTTAACCTCGTGAAGAAGACATCCGTTAACTGGCAAGACGATGATCACGGGAACGTCCTGTGTCCCTCGAAAGAAATGATACCCACTTGTTCACAATTTCCGCATAAGCCAAAACGTCTGTCAAGGCTCGTATCTCTCCACGATGTCCGAACAGCTGTGAGCTTGTCGCACATGCGCTCTACTCGAGATACGGCCCCATCCGTCTAGCCTCAACAGTCACGGATGCTAGTGATAAAAGATGCAAGAAAAATATAGCAAGACCATAGAAAGAAAGGACAAGGTAGCCAGAGCGGAAGAAAATCAAGAGATGGAAAAAAGGCTGAAAAAACTCTGGCATGGGTCTGAAAAAAAACGCGTAAAGTATCAAAGCAATAAATGAAAGCAACGGTAAATTTTCAAAAAGCAAAATCTTTAAAATCAAAAACGGTAATCACGCTCCCCATAAGAGTATAAAAGAAGGAGCGGTGATGTGTAAATCACCAAAAGCATCAAAAGCAAACAAAACGTCCAGGCAAATAAAACACAACGCTCGAAAAACAAAACCCCATACGTCCAATTCAAGATGCCTGCTCCCTCATCAGTCTTCTTCGTCGAAGGTGCCAACCTTGGCAGGAGAAACCGTCTGGCGTACAGCATGGTCAACGAACGTGCTGAAGAGCTACCGAACGAGCTCGGCAGGATGCCCCGACTGGTCTTCGTCGACGAGCTCTACTCATCGCGGTTCTTCGTCACTCCAATGGAAGAGGTGTTCTTCCTAGAGGACCACGACACTCTGAGGACATCCTACTACGGATCGGCAAACTCTGTGATGTTCTTCATCTCCGAGAGGCTACAGGAGTTCAACCTGGAGTCCACTTGCCAAACTGTGGAGCAAGGTGCCTACTACCAGCTCTCAATGACGGCTCAGAGCATGCCCAGAATGACTCGGCTACCTCCAACTTGGCCAAAGGCACGACTGCTGGTGTGGAACTGCAGAGGCGTAGCAAGGCGTGCTCAGGAATTCTCACGCACCTTGAGGGACTTGAAGAACCAGTACAAACCAAATATGGTTCTTCTGACGGAGACGCAGTGGCAACCACGGGACGATCACGGTCTCATCCCACTCCGGTTCCCAACAGCAAATCGGTTCGAGATTCCTGGCCAACAGGACAGAGGCGGCATGTGGTTCTCTTGGAGCGATAGGGTCACGGTCAATATCAACAGTGACGCAACCAGTTTCCATGTCAACGTCGTTCCAAACCGCTAAATGTATTTCTATTTTTATAAAATATCAAAAATCCATGTAATTTTCCCTTTATTTTATAAAATATCAAATATCAATGTAGTATTTCTGTTTGTACTTCCAATATTATCAATATTAATAATATTTGTATTTCTGCTTATTATGGCATCATTTACCTTATGTGTGTATGCTCCGCGACCGCTGGCGTCCCTCGACTGGATCCATAATGCACTAACTAAATGATGTAAGATATTAAACTACTGGAGCGAACTATGCAAACAAGACAACAACACACATAAACTGCCCGACAAGACCTAACGCCTGCTCCGCTACCAAAATGAGACGCCCCGACCCGTATTTACCGTACACAGTAAACACGTGCCGGAACTATGACAACCCAACCCAATAAAGCCCAACAAACAGTGTGTAAGTCAATAAATTGGCCAACTGCCCAATAACAAAACTGAAAACCGGCTCTTCGGCCCAACATGGTACTCGTCACCCGAACCCCGGGGACATCAACAACAACAACCATCCGGCCCAATGGCCCAATCACAACATACACACAGCAGTAAACTCAACAATATGCACAGCGGAAGACTTATGACTCACA
Organism: Turnera subulata; assembly: GCA_028386065.3. Lineage (NCBI taxonomy): Eukaryota > Viridiplantae > Streptophyta > Magnoliopsida > Malpighiales > Passifloraceae > Turnera > Turnera subulata. The sequence goes on from JAKUCV010003017.1 coordinate 37,332, forward strand.
TGATAACGTATGCAAGCCCAATGCAACTAATGGATCCGAGTCCTGTCCGAGGGTACACTTCAGCTCGCCCGGTACGTTCCTGCACTACAAACAATTCATCCTACGGGATGAAATCCCGCTGGCGAGGGGTGAGTCCGAAGCGCTCACCGACGAAAGATAAACAGTGATATATAATCAACCATAATACTTTCGATATAAACACAACAATCACAACACTAAGCTCAAACAGTCACATCACAAGGATACCGCCATAACAACTAACACATACTACACGACAGAGGAATCCTACTCAAACAACACATCAGAGGAAACCAACACG
>JAKUCV010003018.1:0-42440 GCA_028386065.3 Turnera subulata
TTATTGAACCATTATTGAGGCCATGTGATGTGTATTCCATTGTGCTTAATGGTGGACATGATGATGAGAATCTTAATCATGTGGCCAAAGGTGTTGGCCACCTTGTCTTCCACCTTTTGTGAGTTGGATTAGATCAAAAGCATAATCTGATTATGCAAGGTGTATCCAACGTTTTTGGGTCTGAAAAATTCAGAGCATTTCAGAGAAAAACACACCTCTCTTCTTCTTGCTCTTTGTGAAAGAAAGAAGAAGAACCAAAACACACACAGCCCCGGTTTACTCTTGCTAGCACATCAGTCCGGGGAGCTCGTTCTTTGATTCGTGTGACGATTCCGAGAAGGTCACGGTTCGTGTGGATACCGTAGAGGAGCAGGGCTTCTTCTTGCTCTAACTGATTCGTTTCAGCCTTCGTCTTGGTCTAGATGATTCGTTCCAGCAGTTGGGTGAAAGACCTCAACCGAACAAGGTACGAAATTTTTGTTATGCGGTTTATATGCTTCACATGTGGTTCTTGGCTAAGTTTCCTTTGCTTCCGCTGCATCTTTTGCTTCTATATGATTGTCATATAGCCTAGGGAAACTTACAAACAACATGGGTGGTATGTGGTTCTCCTAAAACGACAGTGTTAGGGGTCAACATCAATGACGAGGCCCAGAGTTTTAGGGTCAATGTTGTACCCAACCGATAAATAATTTGTTCAGCTTATGTATGAGAACAATTCCTCTATATGGATGTTCTCAAGTAATGAATCCATTATGCAATAATAATATGCATGTTTTCCTTTAGCCTTGCCATTGTCATAACCTTTATGGTCATAATAGTTAGAATAATTTCTTCCATGTCCTCGGCAACAGGCACAATCATAACTATACTGTCTCATTCACTTCAGGGAATGGAGCAGAATCCATTTGATGGGATCCGTAACAATTTCTTTAATTACTGTAAACAAGAATATTTTGTACTCTTCAGGAGTTTATGCTCTCCCAGAGTGTAAGCATATGATCTTCTAGATCATAGTTAAGTTTGTGTTCTTCACAGTTTATTCATCTGTTGTAGGGGTATATATAGTATAGGTAGATGCAACAGCATTCACATACAGTTTTCCACTCCCTCTTGAATGCTGTTGCACTTTGGGTAGGAGAAATGTTGCTCTTCAAGAGCACATTAAAACCTATGTTCTTCTGGAGTGGATTAATCTTTGTTCTCATTGTGAGATTATACTTTCATGTGAATAATTTCCGTTTATTAAGTATGGAATATATCATTGCATTGTCTTCAGGACAAATGCCTGGGTCATTATTCGAGAAACGACAATTTCATGTTCACATTAAAAGAAGTAAGCAGTAATAAAGATAAACATAATGTAATAAATATAACAAAAATAATAAAGCTGAACATAGAAATAAAGTCAATCAATATATATTAACTTGCACCTTCAGGGTAAACAAGAATAATATCTTAACATCATGGTCATTATCTTGACCAAGTATGGTTTCATCAATAATACATTTGTCCTTTAGGGACACTTGATAACCATTTATTAGATGCCTTGCTATAAGGCTTGTTTGTGACCAATTGAAAGTTCATAATCATGACCAAAATTATCATGTACAATCGCATTCACTTCAGGTACATACACTTGCAATAAAATTTCGGAAGAATATTCATCTTCTGATGGTCATATTTTTCTCCCATTTTTCAAAGATCTGTAGGATATTTTGACAATTAGAGATCCAGTCATTGTTTTATTTTGAGTCTTCTAGACTCTTTTATTTAGTCCTCCAGATTATTATCATTTAAATATATTTCAGCATTTAATGCCCATAATAAATTTCTTCCGGAAATTTTGAGGGCCTCAAATTCAAATAACGTAATTGAAAGACTTAATTAAAATAAATAAACATGAGCCTTTTATTAACCAGCCCAATTAAAATAAATAACAGAAAATTAAACGTGATGGGCCTTGTACGAGCCCAAGCAAAACATAAATAAAATTAAAGGCGAGTAATTTAAATGCAATGGGACTTTTTAATAGCTCAATAGTAATTTAAATAAAAATATAAAATATGCTTACTCGATAAATCTTTCAGCAATAATATATATATAATATATCATATTAATATATGGGTCTTTTAATAGCCCAATCGTAATAAAAACGTAAAATATGCTTACTCGATAAATCTTTCAGCAATAATATATATAATATATCATATTAATACCATATTAGTATTCCAGTATATATATTTTCATTATTTTCATGATAATAATTAATTTTTTTTAGAATATATATATATATTATTTTTTTTTTAAACTTCTGGACTAGGCCAACCCAGGACTCAACCCAGGGGACCAGCCCAGGTGCAGAGCCCAAGCCAGAGCAAGGCCCAAGCGTCCGGCCTAGGAGGACCAGCCCGGGGCAAAGCCCAAGCCAGAGGAAAGCCCGCGTCCAGCCTAGGTCATCAGGCCAGGGACCCATCGGGTCAACCCGGCCCAGGCCACAACTCGATTGCAGAGACGGGTAGCCGGGTCGGGGTCGTCTTCAACCTCGGGCTCTCCTCGTGAGGTGTAGGCGGCGGCGCGCGGTGACAGCTGGGACGAGGCGGCACGAGCGGGGAACGAAAGTGGCCACGGCTGGGGGCGTCGCGACCGGTGGTGGTGTGTCGGCGACGTGCAGATGGGTAGGGTGGTTCGTCGGGTGGTTTGCTCTTGCCTCCACGGGGCGGTGACGATGGTGGCACGGGACGAAGGCGGCAGCGTCGGTGTCTGCCGGCAGCAGCAGCGACAGGCGAGGAAGGAGGATGGCTGCAGGACGAAACCAGACCCGACAGGGCATGCGGGTTCAACGAGCGTGGCCGTCGGGTTTCCTCATCCCGGCAGCGCGTTCGGTGGTGGAAGAGCACGGGAAAGATGCTGTTCGGTCGGCGACGGCATAGGCGAGGCTTCGGCGGCGGCGGTGGCGCGAGATGAGGCGCGGAGCTCTTCGCGGTGAACAGTAACCCGAGGTGACAAAACTGTTCTTCTTCGTTTTCTGGTTGCTCTGCAAACCGGCAGCGTGGGTGTGTGTTTGATTTTCTTGTTTCAAAACTGCTCTCAGTTGATTAGAGCATGGTCGTGCTGATAACGTGTTATAAACTAAGAGATTAAGCATGGAAATTGCACTGGAAAATGGAGAAGAATGAGAAGAAATGGAGAGCAAGGGAAGAGCACAACCGGCTCAGGTTATTTTTAATTTTCATTCAGTATTTATGGGTATATATACTACAAGATAGATGACATCCACTTATTACACGTGTTTTATAACAAGTAAATAATTGAAAGTGTGCAAGGATATTTTTCGCAAGTGATAGTATTTTTTTTTTTTAACAAAGTTACTTAATCTAAGACCCCTTCTTTTGAAAAGAAAAATCTGTAATAATTAATCACAGTTTACTTGGCTCGCTTGTTATTTTTTTTTTTCCGTCTATATGAATGTCAATTATTGAGTACAAATACAATGACAAAGATATGAATGCATAAAATTTGAAGTCACTCTTTGTATGAAATAATCTAGACCTCAACTTTATTAGCAATTAAGCATAATTTAGACATAACTTGAAACTAATTAAGTTGGTTAAGGTATGAAATAATAAATATTAAAATTACAAAAAATGTTTGGAAAAATTTCCCTCCAACTACAAAGCATAAAGAAAAATGCCTTCTATGAACTCATTTTCTCCACGTTCCAATGCATAAGCGGATCATTGTTTTGCCCAAACGTCTTATCTTTAGATATAGTAGTTGAAGATGGAGATGAAGAGTTTGAAGCAACTTTGAAATCCACCTGGGAAGAATTCTACATTGTGGGATTTCAAAATAATATAATGGACAATGGTTTTGCTGCAATGATAAAAGAAACCGTCTCCCCTATGCATACAACTAACCTCCCCTCAGTCAACTAACCTATGCGTGAGGAATTGAACAAGCATCCAATTGACTTGGCGAAACAGATTACTAGCCGTATTTCTTTTTCTTCAAACGTCTGTTCTACTCTAATTTTATTGATTATTATTTTTTTTCTTAGAAAGTTTCTGACAACTTGATTACTTTGTAAATTTAAAAGAAAGAAGAAACTGAGGGTATGTTTGGTATCGTTGCAGTTTTTGGTTTTTGGTTTATTTTTCTTAAAAAAAACTAAAAACATGTTTGGCTAGACACCATGGTTTTGGTTTTTTAAAGCATCAAGTGGCAACAAAATCTAAATTTAAAGAAACCACAAAAAGTGGTTTTTGTGTTTTGGTTTCCGGTTTACAATTCAACTCTAAATTCTAAAACCCAAAATCTTTATACTCAAAACTATATCCTAAGCCCAAATTATGAATCCTGAATCCTAAAAATCTTTAAAATTTTAAACCCTAAAATTCTAAGTGCTAAACCCAAACCTTGAATCCTAAACCCTAAAAATCTTTAAATTTTTAAACCCTAAACCCAAATCTTGAATCCTTCACCCTAAAATCTAAAAATTTTAAACCCTAAAATTCTAAACCCTAAACCCAAACCCTGAATCCTTAACCCTAAAAAATCATAAAATTTTAAACCCTGAACCCTAAAATCCTACACCCAAACTTTAAGCCCTAAAACTCTAAACCTAAACACTAAACTCTAATCTTTAAACTCTAAAATCTTAAACCTTAAACCCTAAAATCCTAAACTCCAAACCCTAAACTTTAAACCTAAAATACTAAAATGTTAAACCTTAAACCCTAAAATTCTAGATCCAAAATCCCTAAACCTTAAACCTTAAAACCCTAAACTCTAAAATCTTAAACCCTAAACCCTTAATCCTGAACCCTTAAATCCCGTAAATCTTAAAACCTTAAACCTTAAAATGCTAAAACCTTAAACCCTAAAACTATAAACATTAAACCTTAAAATCGTAAACCCTAAATCTTAAAATTTTAAACCTAAAACTTTAAAACCTAAACTCTAAATCCTAAACTACACCTGAAGAAAAAGATATTGATTATAGACAACTTCAGCAAATAATCAGACTCGAGATAGAGTAGCTCAATAGCTGTGGAATAGATATGATCAACATTAACACTATAATTTTGATTTATTTTTGAAACTTGAATATTATTAAATATTTTTAAAACTTTTAGAATGTACTCAATTTGACATTACTCTCATAATACTATTTCGTTAAATTTTTAAATACAAGTTATATTTGTGTGATGAAAGATCATAATTTTTATTCTCGTGAGTAATTTATTTTAAATAATAAAGTAATTACATATATTATGTTATTAGTTTCAAAATGGTTTTTATAAAAAATAAAAACCAAACATTAAACCGATTTTAGTTTATGATAAACCAAAAACTTAAAAACTGAAATGGTACCAAACAGGCTCTTAGTGTTTGAAATACTTTGATTGGTTGGAAATAGACCAAACTAGTAACTTTATAGATTTTTATGAGGAACATATTTATTGTATAAAATTAATAATTTTCCAAAACCTACCATTCTAAACAAATCAAACATCTTTTATATTTTTATTATATCAAATAAATTATTAATCAGTGGTTGGCATTTATAAAACAACTACAATGTTGGTTGATATATGTTATAAATTGATAAATTTAGGTAGAATAAATAAATAAAATATATGTATTATTGGTTATTCATAAGAATTTTATGAGAAAGGAAAGAAAGGTAAAAAGTACATGTTAAATTAGATAAAGATTTATTAATTTAAATGTAAGCAATGTAGTTTTCATAAAAGTATTTAATTTTAAAAATTAAATAATATAATTTCTTATAAAAAATGATATATGACAAAAGAAATAAATTTAAGTAAAGGACCCATAATCCAGGGCCTGGAAAGTCCGCCCATATCACCGAATGACATACATGTGTCCTTGCGTGGCCTTTGCGGACTGATGTATTTTGAGCATAGTTTTTTTTTTTGTCATAAAACGAGATTGGTTCATTACTTACAGTCCGTTTGGTATCAATTTGGAATTGGAATTGAATTCAAATCATTAAAAATTTAGAATTAGAATTCATTATGAAATCAATTTACATGTTTGGTATACTTTTTTAATAATGAAGAATTGAATTCAATTCCAATGTTTGGTATAAATCAAATTATCAATTAAATTGTTAAAATTACCTAAGTTGTCCTTTTACTAAAAAAACTAAAATAAGAGTTTAGGGTTATTTTTGTCATTTAGACATACCAATACTTATCCAATGGAATTGAATTCCAAATCCGATAGGTTTTGCTTGGATTTGAAATATTATCAAAATATTACTCCAAAAATAAAAAATGGAATTCAATTCCTATTTTAAGTGAAGTAGAATTATACCAAACTAAGGAATTGATTTCAATTCTTAGAATTGAAATCAATTCCATGATACCAAACGGAGGGTTATGGATGTAAATTCAGATACAGAAGTTGCACCAAAGCCTGAGGGGGAGCATACACCCAGTGGGGAAACACTCTCCCTCCAGATTGTGAGCATAGTTAAAGTGAATGCAAATCTCTTTTTTAACAAAAAAAAAATACTAGGCGGATGATATTTTTTAGACACTCTCCCTCCAGATTGTGCTCGCGTATTCATCTCCAACAATCAATAAAATTCACCCCGTGATATTGTAGCCGCCTGACAGCTTCCTCTTTAATGGTGGATGTTCGAGTCTTGGTCCAGTCTTTTGATGTTTGTCTATTTACTCATGTCCTTCGTGAGGGTAATCGGTTTTTTTTTGAGTCAAATTAAGACTTTCATTGATAACCAAGTAAGAAAAAGTCCTAACAACTTTACAAGTGAAGTATAATTCCAGATTAGGACAGGAAAACTGCAGTACAAAAAAATTTAACCCAACTAACATATTACACAGAAAGTCCCCAGAATCTACACAAAGTATACATTTCCAGTGAAAGTATTCCGGGTTTGAGTTGAGTCAAACCTCTAAATCAAAGCTTCATCTCTAAACATATCTCCGAAATGATGCTATCAGTGGATCTAGAGCATTTGGTGAAATATCGTCTGTTACCCTCACGCCAAATATGGTAGATAGTTGCTACCTAAGCAACTCGAATGATAAGAGATTGAAGAGATTTCTTCTGCAAATGACTCTTAGCCCTTAGAAATTCTGTTGGCTAATCTCCTGCTCTTCTATTAACAGAACAAAGGGACAGTAAAGAGGTCCATACAGCAGCTGAGAAAAGTGCATTCAAATAACAAATGATCCCAGCTTTCAATTGGTGCAGAACAGAGAAGACAAGAGGTATCAGTGATCAACCCCATTGTTGTAGCCTGGAACGAGTGCTCATTCTGTTCAAAATAGTCAACCAAGCAATAAAACTATGCTTTGGTATGTTTCTGTTGAGTTTGGGCTTATTTTACTTGGCCCAATGAAGTAATAAAAAGGAAAAAAAAAGTTGGACTTAACTTCCACGGCAATTTGTTTTGCCGACTTAATATACTTGGTGGGCAAGTATTTTCTTGACAGCAAAAAGGTAGTATAAATTGGAGGTTGATTAGTTTGTTTTATGTGTGCAGCAAACTAAACGCGTGTAGTTTGGAAGAAAAAAAAAGGGAGGTGCTACGCAAGTAGTTTTTCATTTGTGGGTGTTCTATTTTAGGAGGATTGTACTAATATTCTTATATTAGTGGAAGATTTTGTAGTTCGTGTACGTAGGCAAGATTAAGGCCGAACCACGTTAAATTCTTGTGTCCTGTTTATTTTTTCGCGAATCTTTTGCAGTTTTCCCCCAACAACTGGTAACGGAGCGCGGGTTCGATATAGGTTCGCGATGGCGGTTTCAAGCACAAAGTTTGAGGTGGAGCAATTTGATGGCAAGAAGGATTCAAGTCTCTGGCAAAGCAACATCAAAGATCTGTTGGTGCAGCAGGGGTTGATGAAGACGCTCTTTGACAAGGAGAAGAAGCCAAAGGACATGAAGGATGAAGATTGGGAGGAGCTCGAGCAGCGAGCTGTCAGTACCATCAAATTAACTCTTGCGCCAGAGGTGAAGTACAGTGTGATGGACGAGACAGGTCCGGTGGAGCTGATGAAGAAATTAGAAGATATTTATATGTCGAAATCACCCACAAATCGATTGTTTATGAAGAAGGAGTTGTATCAGTTGAAGATGCACGAAGGTACGCATGTTCTTGATCACATCAATAGATTTAATAAGTTGATTAAGGAGTTGGGTAGTATTGATGTGAAGTATGAAGAAGAGGATAAGGCCTTGATGTTGTTGATGTCTCTTCTGCATTCGTATGATAATTTGAGGAATTCACTATGAGTTGGGAAGCAGACTCTTTCAGTTGCAGATGTGACAGCAGTGCTGATGGAGAATTTCAAGTTGAACCAGTCTAGTAGCAGTACAGGTGAAAATGTTGCCGTAGCAGAGGTTAACCGTGGCAGGGGCCCGTCACGGTCTAACAAATTTCGAAGAAATTCTAGATCTGGTTCAAGAGGAAGAGTTGATTATAGAGAAAAGGAGTGTTACTACTGTCACGCGAAGGGCCATATCCAATTTTATTGTGAGGAGATGAAGAAGGATATGGAAGAATTGAAGAAAAATCGCAAGAAGTCTGGTGAGACTGCGATTGTTGAAGATGATTCGGATGGTGATGCCTTCTTGGTACAAGAAGGAAAAAGTGAGCACAAAGTTGAAGATTCGTGGATTTTAGACTCTGCCTGTTCATTTCATATTTGTGCAAATAAGGAGTTGTTTAGCAGTTACAAGCCTTGTAGTGGTGAAGAAGCAGTAGCATTAGCGGATAATCATGAATTAAAAATCATAGTATTGGTAGTGTGAAAATCAAGATGCATGATGGACTTGTGAAGACTTTTGCAGATGTGAGGCACATGCCAGAGCTTGGAAGAAATTTATTCTCCCTAGGTAGACTTGATTCGAGAGGATGTGGCTTTTCTTCTCGAGGTGAAGCTTTGAAGGTTACCAAAGGTGCCTTGGTAATTATGAAGGGGGAATTGTTGGAGAAGAACCTTTATAGGTTGGTTGGAAGTACAATGAAGAGTAGTACAAAGATTGAGACTTATGCTGAAGCAGGCAGTAAGCAAAATATTGTTGCATCCAACAAGAAGAAGGTTGGCTTTGCAATGATGACTAGTAGTAAGGAAGATAGCCGTATACCGGCGAGTAGAAGACTAAAGTAAACATGGATCAAGAAGATGGAAGTTACGGAGAACGCCAAGTACAATTGAGCCCAAGGTGGAGATTGTTGAGTTTGGGCTTATTTTACTTGGCCCAATGAAGTGATAAAAAGGAAAAGAAAAGTTGGACTTAACTTCCACGGCAATTTGTTTTGCCGACTTAATATACTTGGTGGCAAGTATTTTCTTGACAGCAAAAAGGTAGTATAAATAGGAGGTTGATTAGTTTGTTTTATGTGTGCAGCAAACTAAACGTGTGTAGTTTGGAAGAAAAAAAAAGGGAGGTGCTGCGCAAGTAGTTTTTCGTTTGTGGGTGTTTTATTTTGGGAGGATTGTACTAATATTCTTATATTAGTGGAAGATTTTGTAATTCGTGGACGTAGGCAAGATTAAGGACCACGTTAAATTCTTATGTCCTGTTTATTTTTTCGCGAATCTTTTGCAGTTTTCCCCAATAGTTTCCAGGAGACCAAAGAAGTTTAAACCAATCTACACGAGTTCTTTTAGGTCTGATATGTTCCCAAGCACTCTTGACAGAAAAGTTTCCAGAAGAAGATAAATTCCAAAAGAAATTCACCCAAAAAAATTTAGGCTTTCCTATTTTTTTTATATCAGGGAGGGATTGTATTATATAACATTATATATACTCTCACGTATACAAAAAATGTGTGATTATATAAATGGGTTTATTCAAATTATTGTTATAAACAATTGGATTTGAGTAAGAGTTCATGGAGAAGAAGGAATTAAGGAGAAGAAGAAGGTTTGAGAGGAGGATGGGTTAATGGGTCTCGTTACTCGGTTATTCATCTTTTCTATTTCTTCATTTCATTATATATAATACATAGGAGGTGGCAAAGTATCACTTTGGTCCCTCAAAATGACATTCACTACATATTTATCCCTCAGAATAATATATTTATAACACTCCCCCTTGAATGTCATTGTGCATTGGGTACAATACGCTTTAGGGACAACTACCTCATAAACCCAGTGGGATAAAAACTTGGTGAAGGGAAAAAGAGTACAGTGCGTATTCTACTCCCCCTCATTTTGGTTTCTATTGATTGCTTGATACTCCCCCTCTTTTTGGCCTCCATTATCTTCTTGATATCGTTGCATGTCGATCGTCCTTGTCAGCTTCTGGTGACGTGTATTTTGTCTGATCATATCTTCAATTGGACAGAGTTGGCAGCATAATCTTCATAATTTTGTCGTTGGAGCGTCTATCTTGCCATCTTGCTATTTGTAGTCCCGATGATATTGCAATATCATGTGTAAAGTTGTGGTTGATGTCCGTCTCTGCTTTATGTGGACTGAATAAGGGATCTACATCTGCGAAATCAGCTTTACTCTCTTTCAGGTCTACTGGATTACACATTTGTTATTCCCCGAAGATAAGAGCAAATACATATAATGTCGATAGGCTTAAATCAAAAGCTTCAGGCTTTATGTTACAAATAATACATATTGTACTTAGACAGGGTACTCCAGGACCAGTCTAATAGCATGGTATTTGGAAGCTTCTTTGGAGTTCCAATCATAAATAAGTTTATCCATATTCAAAATGATTTAAATTATGTAAAGATCAATTCAATTCTATTTTGTAATTTCCCGGGAATTAGTTGCTTCAGGCAACTTGGATCCTTCAGGGATCTTCATGTATGTATCATGACTTATGGATCCATAATAATAGGCTGTAATAGTATTCATTAGATGCATTTCTAATACTTTTCATATACTGCCAGACATATCAAAATAATTGCATCCACCACAAGGGAGTATATCTTCTCATAATTAATACCTGGTCGTTTGGGTAAAAACTTTGTGCCACAAACCGTGCTTTACATCTCATTATTTATTTATTTCCGCACAAATACCCTTTTATGACCAATAGAATTTTTACACCTTCTGGTGTACGGACTACAGGTCCAGAAATTTCTCGCTTCGGGCGAGTCCAATACAGCCTTAATTGTATTTCTATATGTTGGCCAATTATACTGTGCCTACATTCATCAATGTAGGTTCATGATCCTCATTTCATTTAGCACTATATTAAACAATAAATATTCCGTCGACGGTTATTTTACGTCGGTTCCATCTTATTTCTGACACTATAATTGAGATCTTATCATGCTTATTTATTTCAGGTACCTGAGTTACTTCTGGAACTTTATCACTTTGTGTCAGAGAATCAACCTCTTTTAGAGGACTTTTAACTCAAACCTCTACTGGAGGCCATATTTTTCTTACTGGGGCCATCTTATCACATTTGCTCCTTTTTCTCTTTTGAGAATTTCTTTTCTTTTTGGAACCGAGAATAATCTATAGATTCATTTGCATACTTATATTGTTCTTCAGGAACATCAATTGAAATATGAGCATTTGCAGCTGATATATGGTCACATTTAATTTAAATGTGTCTGGCAATTGCATATTAATTTTCCAGCAAATGAATCATCTTTTGAACTTCAGGTTCATACTAATTTATTCGAGGATCAAAAACTAGATATTGATAAATAATTTCAATAATCTCTTGATCCAGTTGCTTCTTTCCTCCCTCTTTTGTTGGGTAAATTCTAACATCAAATTAACATACCCAACATACACAACATATATTCTCAATATTCTTTAAGGACTAACAAAACAATGCTGTGGTGGAGCATTTTTATACTATATAACCGATGGTCCGAAGATGAGAGATACTAAGTATGTGACCATTAATCAATTAAATGGGGAGATCTTATCATGTTGGCTTGATGCACTCAAGTGTTGCTGCATATAAAATACCAATTATCAAACAATGATATTTCATCAATGGTCCTGCAATCAATTGTCAATATGGCCCAGATCTGTTTGGGTTTATTTCCAATGATATACATTATCCATTGAAGAAATATATCAGCATAATCTAGACATATAATCTAGTAACATAAGTAGGGATATGTACCCGCAAGTGGCTTAATCATTAAAACGAGTGCGCACAATGCCAACTTGCGTTATACAATAGACCATCTAGTCGATGCATCGTAAAAATTACCTAGATGGTCAACACAGCGGATCTATCTGTCCGAGTTCATATCCCGGAATTATTCTGAAATTTGCTGGCCTAGGCCAATCTCATCATAGGATGGCCGTATTATTAATTTCGCAGCAAACAAAACACATGGAAATTCATTGATTGTAAAACTTCTGGTTTTTCAATGAATGACCAAATAAATTTCGTGCATCATTATTGACCCGGGATGGCCCAACCGGTCATGCCAAATAAATCCGATAAACCAACTTTAAGTAGGTACCAGCTTCAGGCTGGGATATATGTGCCAGCTTCAGGCTGCTATTTTTACTAGCTTTTGATGGGTACCAGCTTCAGGCTGTTGTGTACCAATTTTAAGCTTATATCTGCCTCTTATGTCGAAAAAATTAGAATTATTGAGCAATAATTAATGTAGTGGAAGACATTTCCAAAAGCAAATCCTCGAGGATTGTAAAGCTTTGGAATTTTCTGAATAATAATATAATCCACAGAAAAATCTTCTGGATCTTTTCGGGGACACTTGGCTATCTATGCTCGGGCTATAAAATGGGGGAAGGATTACATGGGAAGATACAGGAAAACTCATAGATATAGAAAAATTCTTCAAAGCAAAGAAACAGAAAAACTCAACCAAGACAAAAATGCCTTCCCCAGCTATTGTTTTCTTTGTTGAGGGTGCCTCACTAGGCAGAAGAAATAGATTGGCCTATAGCATGGTAAATGAACAACAAGAGGAACTGCCTAATGAGCTAGCAAGAATCCCACGTTTGGTTTTTGTAGATGAGCTATACTCGTCTAGGTTCTTTGTGACTCCAATGGAAGAAACTTTCTTCCTGGAGGATCAAGGCAATCTCAGGACAAATTTTTATGGCTCAGCTAACTCTATAATGTTTTTCATATCTGCTAGGATGCAGGAATTTCAGCTAGAGCCTTCATGTCAAATTTTAAATCAAAGCAGTTATTATCAGGTTTCCATGATGGCTCGGAGCGTCCCAAGGGTGACTGGGTTACCACCTACATGGCCTAAGGTACGATTTTTATTGTGGAATTGCAGGGGTATAACAAGAAGGTCTCAAGACTTTATGCGTACCTTAAGGGATCTGAAGAATCAGTACAAGCCTAACATGGTACTGATTACTGAGACTTTGTGGCAAGCAGGAGAGAATCATGGTGTGATTCCACTTCGTTTTCCTCCAACGAATCAGTTTGAGATACCTGGAGAAAACAACAGGGGTGGTATGTGGTTCTCCTGGAACGACAGTGTTAGGGTCAACATTAATGGTGAGGCTTAGAGTTTCAGGGTTAATGTTGAACCCAACCGATAGATTACTTGTTTAAATATATGTATGAGAACCATTCTTCTTTGAATTTTCTCCAGTTATGGATATGTTTTTGCAATAATAATATGCATGTTTACTTTGAGCCTTTTCCATTTATTATCTCATTTATGCCCACAGGCACAAATAATTATACTGTCTTATTCGCTTCAAGGAATAAATCTGAGTCAATTCATTTGGGATCCATAATAATTCATTTTATTACTAGGGGTGTCTGTACTCGCGTAAATATACGATCTTCTCGATCATATTAAAACATGCGTTCTTCAGGAACATATTCGAATTTATGCTCTTCTGGAGCGTGTTAATCATTTTTTTTTTTTATTTCGAAATGTCATAATATGTTATATTGACATCCACACACATATAATTCTTCCCCTGTGGATGTCAATTTTGCATTGTCTTCGAGACTGATGCTTCAGACATTATTCTAAGAAACAATTATAAAGTACTGAAAAGTAAATAAAAATAAATTGCAATGTGTAATAATTTAAACTGAACATAAAAATAAATTGAATATAAAATGAATTGTTAAGCAAGTATAATATCCACCTTCTGGTGGTCATATAATTGCCATCTTCTGGTGGTAATAATGTTTATTTTCGATTTTTCTTTGAAGGATCTTCAGGATCTTTTGAACGGTAAGACTTCCAGTCTTCGTTGTATTTTTCATTTCCTGAGTCTTCTGGACTCTTACATTTAGTCTTTCAGACTATTCTCATTTAAATGCATTTTCGCATTTAATGCCCATTTTAAATTTCTTCCGGAAATTTTAAGGGCCTCAAATTCAAATAACATAATTGAATATATAAATGCTTAATTAAAATAAATAAGCAAGGGGCCTTATATTAACTACCCCAAGGAAAGTAAATGGCAGGAAATTAAAATAATGAGCTTAGTACGAGCCCATAAGTAAAATTAAAGACGAGAAAATGAAAGGCAGTGGGCCCTATTATAGCCCAATTAAAATTAAATTGCTGAAAATTAAATGCGATGGGCCTTACACGAGCCCAATTAAAAACGTAAAGAAATAGGCAGCTTAGCCGGCCATTAAATGAATAATGGGCCTTTTTAATAGCCCAATCGGAATTTAAATAAAAAAAAAACAGAAAATATGCTTACTCGATAAATCTTTCAGCAATAACATATATAATACGCTTATATGATAAAGGTGACTTAGCCGGCCAATAAATAAATATAATAAATATAACAGCCTTCCGGGCTTATATAACGGTCTTCCGGGCTTTGTCGGGAAAAATCCGAGGTTTCAAATTCAGGCCAAAATCACTATTCACGGTCGTCGGAAATTACTATTCACGGTCGCCGGAAATTACTACTCACTGTGCCAGATTATTTTGCCGAGGCATCAAATGCCGCCCAAACACTTCAGGGTTTGCCGGATTCCGACCAAAAAATTACTGTTCACGCAGATTCCGGCCAAAATTACTGCCCGTGAACTTTCCATTTAACAACATCACAATCCCATCAACAATTAACAGCAACAAAACAAAATAGAAAATTTGAAACAAGACAAAGCAAAGTTTCTACATAAGATGCCACAATATTATTGCCAAATCAAAGTATTCTAACACTGTGCTTGAACAGAATAAACTCGGGCAAATATTATAATATAGCCGTAGCCGCGCCAGTGCATCTGTTCTAATGATTAATTTACCTTTTAGTGTTTCTTTTTCTTTTTCTTCTTTTTTTTTAAGGGGTTAAATGGTTTGCTTTGAGTTGTGTCCACGCATCGCGGTTATCTCCATAGCACACCATCTCAATACAAGTCTAAATCTTGTTGGTTGCTTAAGCATAGATTTCCAACACCAAAAAAAAAAAACAGTTCACAAAATCCATACTTGCAACAATAAATAAATGTGTACATAAACATAAGCAGGGCATCTGCTTCTGTTTGGATGGATGTAATGGCAGCAGTCAACGTGGAGGATGCACAAGATATGAATTCCTCCATCTCCAATATCAACAACCCAACAAGATAGACTCACATCAGGATCTACGTGTCCATTAGTTGCAAATGCGAATATCCAAATCTGATTATTTTCTTCTTATGTTTGATTCCAATTTATAGCATGCAAAAGACATAATAATGTACATGTGGTGGTGGTAAGATAGAATAGTTCCTACTTACCAGTGTTGACACACGTCGCTGCCGACGATGGCGAGCTGGCGACTGCAGCTGGCGGCGGCAGATGGGGGCTGCGGGTGGACGGCATGAAGCACGCGACCCGACTTGAGGAGGCGTGACTCGTCACGGCTGCGGCGGGCGACATGGACCACGGCGAGCTGCAGCAGGGCGGCGACGACCTCAGCTGGGCGACATGCAGAAGAGCGTCGCGGTGTCAGCGACCGGGCGTGGGAGGTAGCAAGTGTCGGGCGGCGGCTATGTAGGCGGCGGAAGGACAGTCGGGTGAAGGCAGACCCGGCTTTGGCAGCGAACGGGTCCGGATCCGTCGTCGGGTCGAGGGCTTCTGAAGGCGCGTCGGGCACCAGAGGGAGGTGGACGAGGTGCCGGCCAGTCGGCGACAGCGAGGGGATCAAGATGGCGGTGGTGGTGTCATGCACAGCAACGCGGAAGCCGACGCCGGAGGACGAACGGAAAACGGCCGGAAAATTTTTTCTTTGGTTTTTCTTCTTCTTCAGTTTGATATCTTAGTAGGTAGAGTTATCGTGCTGATAACGTGTTATAAACAATTGGATTTGAGTAAGAGTTCATGGAGAAGAAGGAATTAAGGAGAAGAAGAAGGTTTGAGAGGAGGATGGGTTAACGGGTCTCGTTACCCGGTTATTCATCTTTTCTATTTCTTCATTTCATTATATATAATACATAGGAGGTGGCAAAGTATCACTTTGGTCCCTCAAAATGATATTCACTACATATTTATCCCTCGGAATAATATATTTATAACAATTATGGCTTATTTGTTATATTTAGTTATTTATTTATAGCGTGGGCTGGGCTCAAAATTCAATTTCGTCAAATGAGTATGATGATAGAATCGGGTCCTAAGCCTATACCTGAACCTAAACCCTATATATGTGCATTTGTCCGTCACAACTCACAACTGATGGAGAATTAACTAACAAGGGCGATGTGGTTATCCAAGGCGGCGGTGACGGCGGCTGGTTGGTTTGGCTCTAGGGGTTCTATGGTGTCCAATAACACTGTACAGCAAATCAAACCGGTGATTAGGATCATGCCTGCGGCGGCGCCGGCTGCTTCAATTCATGCCTCTCCTCCTGATTATATTAGTGAATGGGATCGAAAACGGCCTATTCCTCTCCCTTGTCTTCCAGAGTCGCTAGAACATGGAGGCAACCTAGCAGATGGAATCACCTTCGCCAAGCATTCGTACCCACCCACTTGGTCCCTAGACGACGAATCGGGCCGTCAAAAGATATCCCAGGACTGGGGCATCTGGGTCCCACCTACCGACGCCGATATTCACAAGTTCTTTTATGATATGGAGCATCGCCATATCGTCGGCCCCTCCTATCGCGCGATATTCACTCCCCCTTATCGCCAAGTACTCATCCCCTATTTCCAAGAGATTCGCAACTCCTGGGTAGGCTCTCTGATGTTTTTTTCCCTTAGGTTGTTTGATCATATCCATTGATTTATTTATCTTGTTTCCATTCTTTCTTATTTAATCTAATCAATCATTAATTAGGGCTTTGAGGTCTCGTCTTATCCTGATTATCGTCTTCTCGAAATAATCCGACCAGCCCATGAAGTCTTCGGTGGGAGCCCAGATGATTATACCTCCGCCATCCAACCACCCTCCGAACATCTTACCGTTTCCCTGGGTGAGATGAAAAGCGGTAAATGGCAAGTCGGGTTGGCCTTCCTTTCTGCTCTTCACTACCTCACCGCAATAACGGTAATCTTTGCTAATATATAGATCATCCCTAGCTTAATTCCCTTAAATATTTCCTACCTAATAACCTTGACTGTAAAATAATCAGTCGTTATTGGTTAATTAATATAATTGATATATATAAATATATATATATATACACAGGGCCACAAACATGAAGCTGTGGAGGTTCTACGAGCAAACAGGTACCAAGGCGACGAGAGTCACTTCTATCTAACCTTCACCGCGAGAAATATGTCCACTGGCGCCACCCAGACTTTCCAAGCTCTCCTGTATCGTAGCACCCTTTCTACTGATCTCCGGCTTAGTCTGTATTACATCAGGCTGAAACCAGATAATCCATTATGATTATGATTATTAATGTTGTTTTTCCTCTTTGTTGTCGTTGGTGGTGATGGTGGTGGTTTATCCTGGCGACTCATGTCCATCTTACCTAGAATTGTCATCAGTTGTTGTTTATCCTGTTGTCGACACATACCAGTGGAATGGGTGTGTGAATAAATTCCTTATTTCTTTACATTTTTATTGAGAAACAAGTCTACTTGGGGATCTACACAATTCCCTAATTCCAAATTCGTTTTGCATTATATAATAAAAATTAAGGAAGAAATATATACATGGTGCCTCATGGGGGACTTTAACATTGTTCTTCGGCAAGCTGAATCAAGTTCTTCTACTTCACATATTCTAGCTGACATACTTCAGTTTGCCTCTTGTTTGCCCTCAAATGGGTTTTTCGATCATCCTTACTCTGGGTTTTTTTTTTTACTTGGTCCAACCATCAACTTGACAATCCCATTTTTCAAAAACTTGACCGTCTTCTGATCAATGCTGATTGGTACTCTTTCTTCCCTAATAGTGCAGTTGAGTTTTTGAGCCCTGGAGTCTCAGACCACAGCCCCATCCTAATTTTTGGACATCTCACCCTTCCTTTCTTCCTACTGTTGCAAATTACACAGACATAATTTTGGTGATCTGCCTAAAAAATTGCTTTGGTTGAGCAAGAATTATCCTCCATCCAACTTCAGCTCCTTTCTGGTGAAGAAGTTTCTGATTTACTGCCTTGCTCAACACCTTTCTGAACTGAAGTCAGCTGAGGAATCTTTTATGCGCTAGAGATCTCGTATCTCTTGGCTCTCTTGTGGAGATTCAAATACGAAATTCTTCCATAATGCTGTGAAAGTTAGGAGGGCTAGAAATATTATTAGAAGCTTGTTGACTCCCTCTGGAGTGCTGTTGTCTAATGTCTCACAGTTAGAGGATCATATTGTTTAGCATTTTTCTTCATTTTTGGGTAGAGAAATCCTGCTGTAAATACTAGTTCTGTCTCTTATTTTCAGTCACTCCTCCAATATACTATCTCAGATGCTCAAGTTACTTCTCTTGTTGCTACAGTCACCCCGGCTGAAATTAAGAATGCTGTTTTTGCCCTTGGAAAGAACAAGGCTCCTGGGTTTTATGTTGCAGCCTGGGATGTCATTGGTGCTGATGTTATTGGGGCTGTCCAGGAATTCTTCTCTTCTGGAAAACTACTTAAAGCCATCAATTCCACTATTATCAGCCTTGCTCCCCAAATCCCGAATGCTCAAAAGATTACAGACTACCGCTCCATTGCTTGTTGTTCTACTTTATAGAAGTGTATTTCTAAAATCCTTGCAAACCGACTTCAAAAGTGCCTTCCCTCCTTAATAAGCAGCAACCAAACAACTTTTATACCGGGAAGAAGAATTGTAGATAATATCCTTCTTGCTCATGAATTGGTTCATAACTATCACCGGCAAGAATTATGAAGTAGATGCACTATGAAAATTGACTTAACCAAAGCTTTTGATTCTGTTGACTGGGAATATTTGTTCATTGTGTTGGCTGCTATGAAATTTCCTGACAAGTTTATTAATTGGATTCGGGTTTGCCTCACTACTGCCATGTTTATGTATTAGTGAATGGCTCCCTTTGTGGTTTTTTAGTGGAGGTAAGGGCATGCGGCAAGGAGATCCTCTCTCGCCCTACCTTTTTGTTATCTCTATGGAAATTCTCTCTTGTATGCTTAACAAGGCCTCTGCGAATTCTGATCCATATCATCCTAAGTGTTCCCTCATCCCACTCTCTCATTTATGTTTTGCGGATGACCTAATGATATTTTCAGACGGGAGCTTACAAGCCGCTACTACACTTACACAGCTTTTGCAGGATTTCTATATCCTTTCGGGTCTGCAATTTAACCTTTCTAAGAGTGAAGTCTTCTTTGCTGGCGTATCTGATGAG
The DNA here is from genome assembly GCA_028386065.3 of Turnera subulata. Classification (NCBI taxonomy): domain Eukaryota; kingdom Viridiplantae; phylum Streptophyta; class Magnoliopsida; order Malpighiales; family Passifloraceae; genus Turnera; species Turnera subulata. The sequence continues at coordinate 19,706 of JAKUCV010003018.1, forward strand.
CAAATTTCCTCCTTCCTCCAAATTAGTGGATTTCAACAAGGTACCTTACCTGTTCACTATTTGGTAGTCCCTGTAATTTCGGGTAAATTGTCTTTCCATCATTGCCGGCTGTTGATTGATAAAATTCTGGTCAGAATACAGTCTTGGAATGCTAAATTCCTTACTTTTTCTGGTTGGCTCCAGCTAGAACTCTCTGTATTGTTCAGTATACAAAACTATTGGTCTAATATCTTCATTTTACCATCAAAAGTACTCTCTTATATTGAGAAGCAGTGTTCAGCCTTTCTTTGGTCTAACGATGCTACTAATGCTCGCAAAGCTAAGGTCTCTTGGGCTGACCTCTCACTTCCTAAGCAAGAAGGGAGACTTGGTATCAAGAAGCTCAAAGAGTGGAATATTGCTTGCATTGCCAGGAACATCTGGCATATTTTACTTAAAGCCAGGTCTCTTTGGGTAGCTTGGGTTCATACTTATATTTTGAAACAAAGAAGTTTCTGGAGGCCTACTCCTGTTGACTGCTCATGGAGTTTTAGGAAAATTCTCAAGCTAAGAGTCAACTTTCCTTCAGCTATATTTCATATTATTGGCAATGGTGAGAATACCTATTTTTGGTGGGATAACTGGCATCCACGTGGCCCATTGCACTCCTTAGCTTATGTCCAGTTTATCTCTGGTTCAAAAATACCTCTCCATGCCCCTGTAAGTACATTAATTGTTAATGGTGATTGGTCTTGGCCTTCTTCTCGGCTCCCTTTGGCTAATCAATTGCAAGCCGAAGCTGTTGCTGCCTTGCTCCCATCTACTTTCCTGATCAGTTGCAATGGACTCTTTCTTCTACTGGGAATTTTTCCATTCGCAGTGCTTGGGATTCTGTCCGGCAGAAAAAAGCTCGTGTTCCAAGGTTCAAACTTTTATGGTCTTCATGTTTTATCCCCAAGCATAGCTTTATTGGATGGTTTGCTATTCTCAATCGTCTCACCACTTGAGATAGGTTAAGGAAATGGGGAGTTACATCTGATTCTTCTTGCTTACTCTGCTCTCAATCCAATGAGACCTGTGATCACCTATTCTTTGAATGCCCATTTTCCTCTGAAGTTTGGTCTAGCCTACTTTCTTCTTGCTCCATCTCAAAATTTGTTAGCAGCTGGTCTTCTGAATTCGCTTGGGCAGTTTGTTATTTGCAGAAAAAGAGCATTAGATCCTTGATATTACGCCTAGCCTGGAATGCTTGCATATACCATATATGGAGGGAGCGCAATAGGCGGTATTTTACTAGTTGCCATCGTTCTCCAGCAGGAATTTTTGCTGATATTCGCAGTGAGTTGCTACTGAGACTCTCAGCTATGAAACCCTTCAAGAGCTGCTCTATTTCCCCAGAAGTTAGATCTTTTTGTGTATATTGGGGCATTCGTTTCCTTAGCTAGTTTGTTATTTTAGGAATTGTATTTGCTCCTACTTTTTTGTTCTACTGTTGCCCAGTGTCAAGAGTTTTTACTCTAGATTGGTTCTTAATGAAATTGCATTCGATTCTCACAAAAAAAAAAATCCAAAGTCGTGCTTTGTATTGGGCCGAAATGCTCACCGGAAATTGAATTCCCAATGTAGAAAATTTGGGAAATTCTACTGTACCTTTGTCAACGTTTGGGTACCAAAACCCATGGTGACATGGACTAATGAAAAATTAATTAAACACATTATTATTTTAATATTTTCAAACTTTTGTAGAATAGTCCTTTAATTTTTAATAATTATGAAACGATCCAATATTTTTAAGAATCTCAATAAAGACTAGATAATTATTGTGAAATTGCCATTTTGGGGTGTGGATCATAATAAAAAATTAACAATTCATAATTTTATAAATATTTTCTATATTTTATTGAAAATTTTGGTAAATTTAAAATTATAGAGAATAATTCATTCCATATATTTTTAGTATTTAGTTGAAAATTTTTAAAAATTTTATAAGTTGTAGAATAATCCATTCCAATATTTTTACTATTTCTTTGAAAACTTTTAAAAATATAAGAGCAATGTAATAATTTATTCAAATCTTCTATAATTATTTTAAATATTATATTTAGAAACCAAAATAATTATAAAATAATTCATTCCAAATTCTTATAAATATTGTTAGTATTTCATTGGGAAAATTTTAAAAATTTTAAAAGCTATAGAATAATCCATTCTAATATTTTTTTAATATTTTTATTGTTTTTTTAAATTATGAAAATTTAAAGCTATACAATAATTCGAACCAACATTCTATAATTTGGTTTAGAAATTTTAAATGTGATAGAATAATTCATTCGAATGTCCAATTAATATTTTCAGTATGTTTATTTAAATAATCTTTGGCAATATTCTATGAATATTTTAAGTATTTTATAAAAATTTAGAAAGCTATATTTTTTTCAATAAATAAATAGCAAACACATGAGCCCGCACTGAGCACAGGCTGCCTTGGGCACAATAATAGCTCGATGCCACAATGCTACTGAGGTATAAGTTTAAAATATTTTTGAATAATCTAATCCAATCAAATTTTGTTAATTTAAAAATCTTTAGAATAATTCATTCCTAATATTTTATGAATTTTTTAGTAGTTTATAAAAAAATTAAAAGCAACAAAATAATTAATTCTTTCCAAAAAAAACTAATTAATTAAACTTTTTTGAAAATTTCAATAATAAACATTTGCAACCTCTACAATTTATTGAATACTTCATTCAAATAATTTACAAAATATTTTAAGTATCCAAAATTTTTAGATTTTAAAATTATTAATAATTCATTCTATAATTATATAAATATTTTCAGAACTTCATTGAAAATTTATAAGAATTTTTAAAAATAAAAAAAATCATTCCAATATATTATAAATATTTTTAGTATTTTATTTTAAAACTTATAATTTTTAAAGCTACAAAATATTCCATTCTAATATTTTATGAATATTTGTAATATTTTAATGACACTTTTTTTAATTTTAAAAGCTGAAGAGAAATTTATTTTATTTTTATGAATATTTTCATTATTTTGGAAAAAATTTAAAAATTTGAAAAGCTATAGATATATTCATTTAAATATGTTATGTATATTTTAAATATTTCATTGAAAAATACAAATTATAAAATAATCCATTCCAATACCTATAAATGTTTTAATATTTATAATTTGAAACTAAAAAATTTTTAAATCTACAACAAAATTCATTCTAATATCATGGAATAATTTTTAATATTTTATTAAAAAATTTAAAAGTTTAAAAATGCTGAAGATAAATTCATTTGAATATTTTTATAAATATTTGAATTATTTAAGAGAAAGCAAAACTCTTATTAGTAGCAACACAAAAAATCTTGAATTCACCAAAAGTATTATGTGAGGAACCACTTCAGCAAGGAGGAAACTGATTCTTTGAGATTGACAAACCACCTTTGTCTGGATAGTTTATTATGTTGTAAGACAAGTAACCGTTACACAAAATCAAACCTAAGAGCATAGATGTAATTTTAAATATATAAAAAATTATTTATATATTATTATAAAAAAGAATTTTTCTCAATTTTTAGTTTTGTTATATGTAAAAACTTTAATAAAAATAAAAAAACTAGAATATTTTCTAAAAAAATAATATGAATTATGATATAACTTTTAAAATTAGAAAAAATTTAAATGGAATACTAAAAATAGTTATCAAATTATGGAGTGAATTATTATTTATCCCATAAAATTATTAAATTTTTTAATAAAATACTAAAAATATTCATAGAATATTGAAATGGATTATTCTATAGTTTTAATTTTTCTTATAAACTTTCATGAAATATTGAAGATATTTATAACACATTAGAATATATTATTTTATATCATTTAAAGTTTTTGAAATTTCACAATCTACTTATAAAAGGATGGATAGAATTATTCTGTTGGTCTAAAAATTTTAAAACATTTTCAACGAAATAGTGAAAATATTCATAAAATACTGAAGCAGATTGTTCGACAATTTTGAAAATTTTTCAAAATTTCCCAATGAAGTAAGTCATATTTGTCCAATTATGGAGTTAATAATTATAAAGAATTTTAAATTTACAAATTCTTTTAATAAAATATGAAAACATTTATTAAATTTTATGTTTTAAAAAGTTTTTAAAAATATTCAATATATTCATAGAAATTTCTGAATGAATTTCTCTATAGCTTTTCAAAGTTAATTTTTTTTATTGAAAAGATTGAAAATATTCATATAAATATTGGAATAAATTTCTCTATTACTTTTGGAAGTTTTAACTTTTTTACAAAAATATTAAAGAAATCATGAAATATTAGAATGGAAATTTTATAGCTTTTAAATTATTATTATTTTTAATAAAATAGTAAAAATGTTCATGAAGTATTGGAATGGATTATCTATAGTTTTTAAAATTTTTTAAAATCTTTCAATGAATTGTTCTATATCTTTCCGAAAATTTTAATAAATTTTTAGTGAAATAATAAAATATTTATAGAATATTTAAATAAATTATTCTATAACTTTTAAAATTTTAAAATTTTACAATGAAGTACTGAAATTTTCATAGATTACCGAAATAAATTATTCTGTTGCTTTATAAAACTTTTTAATAAACTGCTAAAAGTATAATTAATTATTTCGTAGCTTTTAAAATTTTCCCAAATTTTGATGGAATGGATTATTGAATAGCATTCTAAGCCAGCAGCTCACTACGGAGTGGCACTGAGAGTATGCCCAAGGTAGCCTAGGTTCGATGAAACGCCCCGACCTGTATTTATCGTACACAATAAACACGTGCCGGAACTGTGACAACTCAGCCCAACAAAGCCTAGCATACAGTGTATACAATATATATCCTGGCTCAACAGCCCAAAATAAAAACAACAACAATAACTTAGCACGGCCCAATGGCCCAATAATAGTAAAACAATACACAGCGGAAGACTTAACAACTCACAATACACTGTATGCGACACTGATGCAACTATGGATCCAAGCCCTGTCCAAGGAATAACGCCGCAGCCTGTCTGGAATGCACCAAACCTGTACAACAAAAATAACTCATCCTACGGGATGAAAGCCCGCAAGTGAGGGGTGCGTCCGAAGTGCTCACCGACGAAGGAAAGACAATCAAAATGCAACTATAATTACTCAAGTCAAAAACAGGCATAATAGCCAAACCAAAAGACTCAAGTAAAAATCCAATTATTTCCAATTTTATCTTTTCCGAGCCCCGTCACGGATAAGCTAGAGGTCAGACCTGGTTATCAACACATTCCGGGTGCCAGACCAAATCTAGAGAACCCAGGGATCGACATCCCAAAAATACGAACCCAGGGATAGACATCCCAAATATAATCACGGGATAGACATCCCAAGCATAGACATGCTTATCACAAGAACCCAGGTCAAGGCCACCACGAAACAGTCTTAAACCATCGAGTCGTACCACTACCTACCACGTGACAATTATATTATCGTTATCAAAACCAAATCGTAGGGATCGACATCCCTAACCAAAATACCGGGATAGACATCCCATCCAAAAATCAAGGATCGACATCCTTGTCTCAATTTATTAATTAATCCATTATACCTATTCCAAAAGACACAGAAAATCAACACGGGGATAAACATCCCAAAAAAACCAAATCAATATACTGGGATAAACATCCCGACAACAATCACAACAAAAGCAACAACTAACAGTGCAATAAACATCAAACACAATATACCGAGTAATACAGACACATATTGAAGGAAATCCATCCTCACCTTGGCCGATTACTCAACTCCGGAAACAATGACCGGTCCGACGCCGGCTCCTCGGGAAACTGCCCGATATCCAAACCTATACCACAAGACAATATATACACATAAATGCACATAATCGGTATACTATGATGCCCAAACTGCGAAATTACCCATCCCGGTTACACATCTTTTATTTATTTCCCTTTATCGAAAATATTTGCCGTACGTATATCCGAATATAATTTCGGTACCATACCTTAATTAAAACTCTTTTCAGAATAATTTCATAAATAACTATAATTTTTCAAAATTATAATCACCATAGTTTTTTCAGAAAAATAGTAACCTATTTATAATTTTCAAAAAATATTTATATAGTATTTATCTTTTTCTAAATATATATAATAATATTTTCCAACACAAAATATAATTACCTTTAATTTTGAAAGTACATATATATATATATATATATTTCCATAACTATAATTTTTCCAAGGAAAATAATATACATATTAAATTTCCAGAAATTATTTTCATGGTATATATATATTTTTCCAATTAATATTAGTTTCCCAAAACATAACTTAATTATTTATCAAAGTATATATATTTATATTTTTCCAAAAAAATACCAGAATTAAATTGGCAATAATTTTCCCAAAATAAATATACAATTTTTTTCCAAAATTAATTTCCAGAATATAAATAAATATATACGTATATATATATATATTTTGTTTTTTTTTAAATTAAACGGACTGGGCCATGAATAGTGCCGGCACAGACCAAGGCAGCAGGCCCGAAGCACAGGCCCACGCCCAGACCCAGGCCAACACACATCCACAGCCCAACCCAGGTCACAACCCGACTACAGGCATCCGGGTCGAATGCGGGTCGCGGGTCTCACCTCTGGTTGCAGCGGCTGGCGATGATGGCGAGAGCGCGAGGAAGGGTAGCGAGCACACCAACAGCAGCGGCGGACAAAGGCGACTCCGTGGACGGTGGAAACTCGGGCTCAACGGCGCTGGTGGCTGAGCAGCGATGCGGGAGGAGCAGATCCGCCGGGTTTCGCCGCGGGTCGACGGCGCGTCACGGCGCCTCGGTGATCGGAACGACTCGGGGGCGACGGGGCAGAGGTCGCGTCGGCTCGGCGAACTCGATGGTGGCGGCGGTGCGGCGAGAGGCGGCCCGGAGCGTCACGAGGTGAACAGTGACCGAGGAGAGGCCGGGGGTGACGCACTGTTCATTCACATTTTTTTATCTGTATTTCTTTATTTTCTTTTCTTTTTCTTTTTTTTTCCCCGATTTTCTTCTTCTTCTTTTTTTTTTCCTCTTCTTCTTTTTTTCTTATTTTCTTCCTCTCTTCTTTTTTTTTCTGATTTCGTTTCTCTCTTTCTTTTTTTTTTCTTTTCTTTCTCTTTTTTTTTCGTATTTCTTTTCCTTTTCTTTTTTTTCCCTCTTTTTTTCTCTTTTCTTCTTTTCTCTCTTTTTCTTTTTCTCTTTTTTTTTTTCTCTTCTCTTCCTCTTCCTCTCCTGCTTCCTTCTTCCTTTTATAGACGATGGAACTATACAGCGTGTGACTCCTCAATAATGCAGCCTGTCTGCATTACAGGGTGAGTCCGATCCGGACCAGAAAATAACTGATATCCCCTTAGTTATTTTCCGGTGTGATTTTTCTGAAAATCCCGGGACCCGAAAAAAATACCAACTTAGGCCCGAAAACTCCACGGAAAAATCACGAGCGCGGGAAAACTCTCGGTTTTGAAAAACAACGCTCGATTTACCTTGAATTAATTACCCAAGATTAATTCAACAGTAAATCACGGTAAAAAGACTTTTACAGTCCCAGTAAAAATCAAAAATTTTACCCGGGCTGTTACAGTCTACCCACCTTAAAAAAAATTCGTCCCCGAAATTCGGTCTTATCCATGGGTCCTACCACAATAAGCTTCTGGCACACTCTGCCAGGTGTCCAACCTCAACCCGAGATACCGCTTATACCCTTAAGCGACATCTCGTCCTCTTATAAATACCAAACCTCATAACTGAGACACTCCCTCTCAGGCATGGATTCTCCACTCCGATTTCGAACAACCTCAGACTCCGAGAACAACAACTACATCGGTAGCACTGCCTTCCCGACAAGCTCTGATGATGAACCTCCCAAGAAGCGGTTCAAAACCAACATCGTCGGCCTGAAGGAACACATGGTCGTCTTCAGCAGGCGGCAAAAGAAACGTGCTCCCAAGAAAGCTGAGGATAAGAAGGGCAAGGCGATAGCTGAAAGCAGCACTCCGCAGCAGACACTGACGCAGCTGAACGTCTCACTGAAGAAGATCAGCTCGGCGGTATTGCAGATCGAATTGGCGTGCGCGGAGCTCTTCCCTCACATGAAAACCGTACAAAAACTTGTAAAAGACTTAGAGAAGCATGTAACTCAATAAAGTTCTTCTTCTCCTGTTGTAAAACTATTATGAAATAAATAAAATAAGTTTCCTTTTTTAAATCAAAAACTCTTGTTAAATTATGAAAACTCATGCTAACAGAAAAATAAAAACATCACAAAGCAAAACAAAAATCAACAATAAGAATATAAATTCAAATATAAATAAATTAAAAATTAAATCTCGTTTATCAAAACCAAAATATATAAAGAAGTTAAAATAAAACACATTTTCATGATCGATGCTCGTATCGGACGTAAACATCCTCGAACCCAAGAAACGTAACGTACACAGCTAACGGTGACGTCGGCTCCCACGTGAAAAAGATACCCGTTAACTCGAAAGGCGATGATCACGAGCACGTCCTGTGTCCCTCGAAAGAAACGATACCTACTTGTTCACAAATTCCGCATGAGCCAAAAACGTCCGTCAAGTCTTGTATCTCTCCACGGTGTCCAAACAGCTGTAAACTTGTCGCACATGCACTCTACTCGAGGTGTGGTCCCATCAGTCTATCCTCAACGGTCACGAATGCATGTGATAAAAGATGCAAGAAAATATAGTAAGACCATGAAAAGAAAGGACAACGTAGCCAGAGCGAAAGAAAATCATGAGATGGAAAAAGGCAGAAAAACTATGGCATGGTAGTTCGAAAAACGTATAAAGTAACAAAGCAATAAATGACGCAACGACAAATTTCCAAAAAGTAAAATCTTGAAAATCAAAAACAGTAAACACGCTCCTCATAAGAGTATAAAAGAAACGGAGCGGTGTGGTGTAAATCATCAAAAGCATTTTAAAAGCAACGAACGCTCAGAAGAACCAAAACCGCAACGCTCAAAAACAAAATACCCACTCGTCCAAACACGATGCCTGCTCCATCTTCTGTCTTCTTTGTTGAAGGTGCCAATCTAGGCAGAAGGAACCGTCTGGCTTAGAGCATGGTCAACAAGCGTCCAGAAGAATTACCAAACGAGCTCGGTAGGATGCCGCGTCTGGTCTTCGTCGACGAACTCTACTCATCGCGGTTCTTCATCACTCCCATGGAAGAGACGTTCTTCCTGGAGGACCATAGCACTCTGAGGACCTCCTACTACGGATCGGCCAACTCCATCATGTTCTTCATCTCCGAAAGACTTCAGGAGTTCAACCTGGAGTCCACTTGCCATACCCTGGAGCAAGGTACCTACTACCAGCTCTCGATGACGGCCCAAAGCATGCCCAGAGTAACTCGTCTGCCCGTAACTTGGCCAAAGGCCCGACTACTGGTGTGGAACTGCAGAGGAGTCGCAAGGCGTTCCCAGGAGTTCTCGCGTACCCTGAGGGACCTGAAGAACCAATACAAACCAAACATGGTTCTTCTGACGGAGACCCAATGGCAACCTCAAGACGATCACGGTCTCATCCCACTCCGGTTCCCTCAAGCAAACCGGTTCGAGCTTCCAGGCCAGAACAACGCAGGCGGCATGTGGTTCTCATGGAGCGACAGCATCCAAGTCAACATCAACAATGACCCTACTAGCTTCAGGGTAAACGCTGTTCCAAGGCGATAAATGTATTTTCTTTTTTTAAAAAAAAAAATCAGTGTAATATTTCTGCCTTGTAATCAAATATTAGTATTATTAATAATATTTATATTTCCGCTTATCTATGGCATCATTTACCTCTTATGTGTATGTTCTGTGACAGCTGACGTCCCTTGACTGGATCCATAATGCACTAACTAAATGATATAAAATAATAAACAAATGGAGCGAACTATGCAAACAAGGACAATAAACACACAAAGACTGCCCAACAAGACCTAACGCCCGCTCCGCTACCAAAATGAAACGCCCCGACCCGTATTTACCGTACACAGTAAACACGTGCCGGAACTGTGACAACCCAACCCAACAAAGCCCAGCATACAGTGTGTACAATATATATCCGGGCTCAACAGCCCAAAATAAAAACAACAACAATAACTCAGCACAGCCCAATGGCCCAATAATAGTAAAACAATGCACAGCGGAAGACTTAACAACTCACAATACACTGTATGCGACACTGATGCAACTATGGATCCAAGCCCTGTCCAAGGGATAACGCCGCAGCCTGTCTGGAATGCACCAAACCTGTGCAACAAAAATAACTCATCCTATGGGATGAAAGCCCGCAGGTGAGGGGTGAGTCCGAAGTGCTCACCGACGAAGGAAAGACAATCAATATGCAACTATAATTACTCAAGTCGAAAACAGACATATAATTACTCAAGTCGAAAACAGGCATAACAGCCAAACCAAAAGACTCAAGTAAAAATCCAATTATTTCCAATTTTATCTTTTCGGGGCCCTGTCACGGATAAGCTAGAGGTCAGACCTGGTTATCAACACATTCCGGGTGCCAGACCAAATCCAGAGAACCGAGGGATCGACATCCCAAAAATACGAACCCAGGGATAGACATCCCAAATATAATCACGGGATAGACATCCCAAGCAAGGAAATGCTTATCACAAGAACCCAGGTCAAGGCCACCACGAAACAGTCTTAAACCATCGAGTCGTACCACTACCTACCACGTGACAATTATATTATCGTTATCAAAACCAAATCGTAGGGATCGACATCCCTAACCAAAATACCGGGATAGACATCCCATCCAAAAATCAAGGATCGACATCCTTGTCTCAATTTATTAATTAATCCATTATACCTATTCCAAAAGACACAGAAAATCAACACGGGGATAAACATCCCAAAAAAACCAAATCAACATACTGGGATAAACATCCCGACAACAATCACAACAAAAGCAACAACTAACAGTGCAATAAACATCAAACACAATATACCGAGTAATACAGACACATATTGAAGGAAATCCATCCTCACCTTGGCCGATTACTCAACTCCGGAAACAATGACCGGTCCGACGCCGGCTCCTCGGGAAACTGCCCGATATCCAAACCTATACCACAAGACAATATATACACATAAATGCACATAATCGGTATACTATGATGCCCAAACTGCGAAATTACCCATCCCGGTTACACATCTTTTATTTATTTCCCTTTATCGAAAATATTTGCCGTACGTATATCCGAATATAATTTCGGTACCATACCTTAATTAAAACTCTTTTCAGAATAATTTCATAAATAACTATAATTTTTCAAAATTATAATCACCATAGTTTTTCCAAAAAAATAATAACCTATTTATAATTTTCAAAAAATATTTATATAGTATTTATCTTTTTCTAAATATATATAATAATATTTTCCAACACAAAATATAATTACCTTTAATTATGAAAGTACATATATATATATATATATTTCCATAACTATAATTTTTCCAGGGAAAATAATATACATATTAAATTTCCAGAAATTATTTTCATGGTATATATATATTTCCAATTAATATTAGTTTCCCAAAACATAACTTAATTATTTATCAAAGTATATATATTTATATTTTTCCAAAAAAATACCAGAATTAAATAAGCAATAATTTTCCCAAAATAAATATACATTTTTTTTCCAAAATTAATTTCCAGAATATAAATAAATATATACATATATATATTTTGTTTTTTTAAAAAAATTAAACGGATTGGGCCATGAATAGTGAGACGCCCCGACCCGAATTTACCGTACACAGTAACACGAGCCGGAACTGTGACGACCCAACCCAACATGACTCAGCATACAGTGTGTACAACAACAACTTGGCCCCAACGGCCCAAAATAACAAACATCAATAATAATAAAACCGGCCCAATGGCCCAACAACAATAATAATATGCACAGCGGAAGACTGAAACTCACATAAACACTGTAAGCAACAACAATATGGCCCTACGGCCCAACGGCAAAATAAACAGCACAACGGAAGACTTAACGACTCACAATGACTCTGTATGCAACCCATGATGCAACTAATGGATCCGAGTCCTGTCTCAGGGATAACGCCGCAGCCTGTCTGGAATGCAATATACCTGAACCACAAATAACTCAACCTACGGGATGAAAGCCCGCAGGTGAGGGGTGAGTCCGAAGTGCCCACCAGGTAAACCCATAAGCAAAGCTACATACACATACACCGTAACTATTCCAAGTCACAACACAACAATTAACCAAGGTTCTCACGAACCTTAAATACACACTGGTGATTCTAGACACGCTATTCCAATTTTATTATCAGGGCCCCTATCACAAGTTAAATGATGGCCGTCGCCTGGTAGTCAAGCTAGCTAGCCCGTAGACCCCGCCCTGGTACCTCCACGTATAACTGGCACAGACAGGGAGCAGACCCCAAGCACACTCTCCCCCAGCGCCTAAATATAAATAACTGGTACAGACAGGGAGCAGACAATACCACAATACTGCTAATCAACCATCAACCCTTTATCCCGAGCAGGCTCGCAGCCTCTCCGCTCGTCTGGATAATAATCAATACCAAACTGTCATCACATAATAGTACCCCCGGTACTCAACTCACACAATTCTACAGTCAACAACAGCAATAATCTTACTTATATCCACAATTCCAACCTCATCAATGATATCAACAGCAATAGTAATTCCAACAACATCAACGACAACAATTATCAATCAAAATCACCTCAAAACAAACCATACACAGCCACAAAGTATCATACCAGCAACATCGAACACAGTAAGCAAACAGCAACTTGATATCACGGGATGTATATAAATATTTACTTAACCTCACCTTAGCCGATTATCAAATACGGAATCCTCAACAGGTTCCAAACCCGGTTCTACAGGAACTGCTCGATATCATAACCTATACAATAAAACAACATGCTCACATAAATGCACATAATTGGTATGCCATGATGCCAAACTGCGTAATAACCCATCCCGGTTACATATCTGTTATTATTATCTTTTATTATCTCCATTTACCGAAAATATTTTACCGTACGTATTTCCGAATATAATTTCGGTACCATACTTTAATTAAAACCTCTTCAAAATATTTTCACAAAATAACCATAATTTCCAAAATTATAATCTCCTTAATTGTTCCGGAATTTATAATATATGTATATATTTTCCGTAATATTTACATAAAACTATTATACTTTCCAAAGTATAATTTCCAAGTATTATTATCATTATTTATTATTTTTTTTTAGAAAACTCCATTTCCAGAAAGTATAATCATACACTCTTATTTTTCTGAAATAAATACGAATTTATTAATATACATATACATTTTCTCAAATTATTCCCGTATGCATAAATATTATTTATTTTCCATATCTTATACTTTCCCAAAATTCCATAATTATCATATATATTTCCATAATTAGTTATATACCAGTGAAAATAAATATATATGTATATTTGTATTTATTTTTATTATTTATTATTTATTATTTTTTTATTATTTTTTTAATTGGACTGGGCATGAACAGGACCAACCTAAGCTTGAGCAGGACCAGCCCAGGTGTCCAGCCCACGCCCAGAACATTCAAGCCCAGCCCGAAACCATACAGCCCAAACTAACCCACATGACAACAATTCCATCCAAACATGGTCCAAGTCCAAAACAAACCCAAACTTAAACCCAACAAAACCCAAGCCCAGAAATATTTCAACCCAAACTAAAACCCTTAACCCACAAGCCAAAGCCCACATGACCCAACTCTAAACCCAACCAAAAACTTCAGCCCATCCAAATAACCAACCCACAACAACACCTAAGCTTAAGCCCAAACTCAACCCTAGCCCAACCATAACCTATAACCCATAAAAACTCAAACTAAAGCCTAAGCCCACTTGCATGAAAACAAAACAGCCATGCATAGTGTCGTCTTCTACATGCTTACCTGCGCGGGCGGCATGGATGATGGCGAGGCGGGCTTGGAGCGACGGGCAGGCGGCACGGCGCGGGAAGAGCTGCTGGCGAACAGTGGCGGAACGGCAGCAAGACGGATGCAGTTGGTGGCTTGGTTGGCGGCGCGCGGTGGTGGAGGACTCCGGGTCGGCGACGCGTGAGGTGGAGCCGGGTGGCAAGCGGAGGAGGAAGAGAAGGAGGTTGGAGCTCGGGTGTATGGGGGCGGTGTGAGTGATGGTTGGTGGTGGTGCTGCGTGGTGGAGGTGATGGTGGTCACGGCGTGGGCGTTTGGTGGCGGTGTGTGAGGTGGCTCGTGGCGCGGTGGTGAAGGTGCAGGCGAGCTCGGGTAAAGAAGAGGAGAAGGGAAAAGAAAAGAAAAGGAAAAGAAGGAAGGTAGGGGAAGAAGATAGGAGAAAGAGACGCGGGAAAAATAAGAAAAAGAAGGAGGAAGAAAGGAGAAGAGGAGGAAGAGAGGGAGGAGAAGGAAGACAGAAAGAAGGTGGCAGACAAGGGCTCACGGGAGAGGGGCAGGAAGGAAATGGTGGGGCAGGCGGCTGCGTCACGGGCGGAAGAAGGAAGGTGACGGGAAAGAAAGGGGAAAAAGAAAAGAGAAAAAGAAGAAAGGAAAGAAGAAAAGAAAAGAAGAAAAGGAAGATGATAGGGGCAAAATCGTAATTTCCCGTCCCGAGTCCAAAAATATGACTTGGGCTCGGAAAATCCGTTTAATTCTCCTGAGCGTCGTCCAACTCTCAGAACTGAAAACCGAGGCTCGGTTAGTCGGAAAGATACTCCCGAGCGCGGGAAAACCCTCGGTTTTGAAAAACGACTCTCGATTTACCGTAAATTAATTATCCAAGATTAATTCAACAGTAATTACGGTAAAACGACTTTTACAGTCCCGGTAAAAATCCAAATTTTTACCCGGGCTGTTACATTCTACCCCCTTTAAAAAGAATTTCGTCCCCGAAATTCCGTCTTATCCGTGGGTCCTACCACGATAAGCTTCTGGCACACTCTGTCAAGTGTCCAACCTCAACATGAGATACCGCTTATACCCTTAAGCGACATCTCAACCGCTTATAAATACCAAACCCCATAGCTGAGACACTCACTCTCAGCCATGGACTCTCCACTCCGTTCTCGAACGACCTCAGACTCCGAGAACAACAGCTACATCGGCGGCACAGCTTTCCCGACAAGCTCCGATGAAGAGCCTCCAAAGAAATGGTTCAAGACCAACATCATCGGTCTGGAGGAGCATATGGTGGTCTCCCCAAAGCGACGGAGGAAGCGTGCCGGCAAGAAAGTTGAGGATAAGAAAGGCAATGCGGTAGCTGAGAGCAGCACACCGCAGCAGAAGTTGACGCAGCTGAACGTCTCCCTGAGGAAGATCAGCTCGGCGGTGGCACAAATTGAACTGGCGTACGCGGAGCTGTTCCCTCACCTGAAGAACGTCCAGCAACTTGTAAAAGACTTAGAGAAGCAAGTAACTCCTTAGAGTACTTCTTCTCTGTTGTAAAACCTTTTATGATATTAATAAAATAAATTTCCTTTTAAAAATCCAAAATCTCTTATGTTAAGAAATCTCTTGTTAAATGGAAAATAAAACATCTCAAGGTAAAATAAAAATCAACTATAAGAATATATTAAATCAAATATAAGGAATTAAAAGTAAACTTGGAAACAAAAAGAAATAAAAACAAAACTTGTTTGACAAAATCAAAACATAAAGAAATTAAAAAAAAAATCACGTTTTCATGATCGACGCTCAGGATCGATCGTATCCATTCTCGATCCCAAGAAACGTGACACGTTTAGTTAACGGTGACGTCGGTTAACCTCGTAAAGAAGACATCCGTTAACTGGCAAGACGATGATCACGGGATCGTCCTGTGTCCCTCGAAAGAAACGATACCCACTTGTTCATAATTTCCGCATAAGCCAAAATGTCTGTCAAGGCTCGTATCTCTCCACGATGTCCGAACAGCTGTGAGCTTGTCGCACATGCGCTCTACTCAAGATACGGCCCCATCCGTCTAACCTCAACGGTCGCGGATGCTTGTGATAAAAGATGCAAGAAAATAATGACACACCATCAAAAGAAACGCCAAGGTAGCCAGGGCGTAAGAAATCGTGAGTCAGAAAAGAGCTGTAAAACACTGGCTTAGTAGCCCGAAAACGCGTAAAGTAACAAAGCATTAAATAAAGCAACGGTAAAATTCAAAAGGCAAGATCTTGAAAATAAAAAACGGTAATCACGCTCCCCATAAGTGTATAAAAGAAGGAGCGGTGAAGTGTAATTCATCAAAAGCATCAAAAGCAAACGAAACGCTGAGGCAAAAGAAACACAACGATCGTAAAACAAAACCCCACACGTCCAAATCAAGATGCCTGCTCCCTCGTCGGTGTTCTGCCAATCTTGGCAGAAGGAACCGACTGGCTTACAGCATGGTCAACGAGCGTGCTGAAGAGCTGCCGAACGAGCTCGGCAGAATGCCACGCCTGGTCTTTGTCGATGAGCTCTACTCCTCAAGATTCTTCGTCACTCCCATGGAGGAGGTGTTCTTCCTAGAGGACCATGGGACACTGAGGACTTCCTACTACGGCTCAGCAAACTCTGTGATGTTCTTCATCTCGGATAGGCTTCAAGAGTTCAACCTGGAGTCCACTTGCCAAACTGTGGAGCAAGGCGCTTACTACCAGCTCTCAATGACAGCCCAAAGCATACCCAGAATGACTCGGCTACCTCCAACCTGGCCAAAGGTACGGCTACTGGTGTGGAACTGCAGAGGAGTGGCAAGGCGTGCACAAGAATTCTCACGTACTTTGAGGGACTTGAAGAACCAGTATAAGCCGAACATGGTTCTTCTGACGGAGACACAGTGGCAACCACGGGACGATCACGGTCTGATCCCACTCCGGTTCCCACAAGCTAATCGGTTCGAGATTCCTGGCCAGCGCAACAGAGGCGGCATGTGGTTCTCGTGGAGCGACAGAGTCACGGTCGATGTCAACAGTGACGCAAACAGTTTCCGTGTCAACGTCGTTCCAAACCGTTAAATGTATTTTCTTATTTTTATAAAATATCAAAAATCCATGTAATATTTTTTTTATAACATATCATGTAATATTTCCCTTTTTATAAAATGTAAAATATCAATGTATTATTTCAGTTTGTAATCAATATATTAATATTTCCCTTTGTATCAAAATATTAGCAATATTAATAATATTTGTATTTTCGCATATTATGGCATCATTACCTCTTATGTGTATGTTCCGCGACAGCTGGCGTCCCTCGACTGGATCCATAATGCACTAACTAAATGATGTAAAATAATAAACAACTGGAGCGAACTATGCAAACAAGACAGCAACACACATAGGCTGCCCGACAAGACCTAACGCCCGCTCCGCTACCAAAATGAGACGCCCCGACCCGAATTTACCGTACACAGTAACACTAGCCGGAACTGTGACGACCCAACCCAACATGATTCAGCATACAGTGTGTACAACAACAACTCGGCCCCAACGGCCCAAAATAACAAACATCAATAATAATAAAACCGGCCCAATGGCCCAACAACAATAATAATATGCACAGCGGAAGAATGAAACTCACATAAACACTGTAAGCAACAACAATATGGCCCTACGGCCCAACGGCAAAATAAACAGCACAACGGAAGACTTAACGACTCACAATGACTCTGTATGCAACCCATGATGCAACTAATGGATCCGAGTCCTGTCCCAGGGATAACGCCGCAGCCTGTCTGGAATGCAATATACCTGAACCACAAATAACTCAACCTACGGGATGAAAGCCCGCAGGTGAGGGGTGAGTCTGAAGTGCCCACCAGGTAAACCCATAAGCAAATATACATATACATACACCGTAACTATTCCAAGTCACAACACAACAATTAACCAAGGTTCTCACGAACCTTAAATACACACTGGTGATTCTAGACACGCTATTCCAATTTTATTATCAGGGCCCCTATCACAAGTTAAATGATGGTCGTCGCCTGGTAGTCAAGCTAGCTAGCCCGTAGACCCCGCCCTGGTACCTCCACGTATAACTGGCACAGACAGGGAGCAGACCCCAAGCACACTCTCCCCCAGCGCCTAAATATAAATAACTGGTACAGACAGGGAGCAGACCCCAAGCACACTCTCCCCCAGCACCATAAAATAAGACTACCATCTGGCTGTTCCAACATTTAACTGTGACTTACTAGATGTCTAAGTGTATCCAATTTATTAATATAACTATTTTAGTCTTGATACCACAATACTGCTAATCAACCATCAACCCTTTATCCCGAGCAGGCTCGCAGCCTCTCCGCTCGTCTGGATAATAATCAATACCAAACTGTCATCACATAATAGTACCCCCGGTACTCAACTCACACAATTCTACAGTCAACAACAGCAATAATCTTACTTATATCCACAATTCCAACCTCATCAATGATATCAACAACAATAGTAATTCCAACAACATCAACGGCAACAATTATCAATCAAAATCACCTCAAAACAAACCATACACAGCCACAAAGTATCATACCAGCAACATCGAACACAGTAAGCAAACAGCAACTTGATATCACGGGATGTATATAAATATTTACTTAACCTCACCTTAGCCGATTATCAAATACGGAATCCTCAACAGGTTCCAAACCCGGTTCCACAGGAACTGCTCGATATCATAACCTATATAACAAAACAAGATGCTCACATAAATGCACATAATTGGTATGCCATGATGCCAAACTGCGTAATAACCCATCCCGGTTACATATCTGTTATTATTATCTTTTATTATCTCCATTTACCGAAAATATTTTACCGTACGTATTTCCGAATATAATTTCGGTACCATACTTTAATTAAAACCTCTTCAAAATATTTTCACAAAATAACCATAATTTCCAAAATTATAATCTCCTTAATTGTTCCGGAATTTATAATATATGTATATATTTTCCGTAATATTTACATAAAACTATTATACTTTCCAAAGTATAATTTCCAAGTATTATTATCATTATTTATTTATTTTTTTTAGAAAACTCCATTTCCAGAAAGTATAATCATACACTCTTATTTTTCTGAAATAAATACGAATTTATTAATATACATATACATTTTCCCAAATTATTCCCGTATGCATAAATATTATTTATTTTCCATATCTTATACTTTCCCAAAATTCCATAATTATCATATATATTTCCATAATTAGTTATATACCAATGAAAATAAATATATATGTATATTTGTATTTATTTTTATTATTTATTTTTTATTATTTATTTATTATTATTATTTTTTTAATTAGACTGGGCATGAACAGGACCAACCCAAGCTTGAGCAGGACCAGCCCAGGTGTCCAGCCCACGCCCAGAACATTCAAGCCCAGCCCGAAACCATACAGCCCAAACTAACCCACATGACAACAATTCCATCCAAACATGGTCCAAGTCCAAAACAAACCCAAACTTAAACCCAACAAAACCCAAGCCCAGAAATATTTCAACCCAAACTAAAACCCTTAACCCACAAGCCAAAGCCCACATGACCCAACTCTAAACCCAACCAAAAACTTCAGCCCACCCAAATAACCAACCCACAACAACACCTAAGCTTAAGCCCAAACTGTAACGCCCCGGATTTTCATAATTTGATTTTTCTCGGGATTTTCGAAATTTTTATTCCAATTTTGCCCTTGAGGAATTTCCGGATTTTTGGATAGGGAAATAAATTATTCTACCTTGATTATAAGGGAATTAAGTTGATGGTACGACGAGTTCGGCTTTCGTTGGAGTTTAATCGGGTTTCGGGGTTGAGAATTAAGTTTTGAAGTAGTTTCCCCGAAACTACATCGTTTTGGCAATACTTAAAAAAAAAAAAAAGGATAACAGCGCGTTGACCAGGGGGTTGACCGCGCCTAGCGGACGACGGGTCGTCCACTAGGGCGGCCAACCCTAGCCGGCCACACACCTCTTATCCTTTCTTTTTCTTTTCTTCTTCTTCCTTAATTCTTTTTTTTTTCTCTTCTTCTCCAAACCGGCCGCCGCACCTACCATTCTTCCTCCCTTCCCTTCTCTTCTTCCTCCTTCGTTCTCTTTTCTTCCTCCTCCCTCTCGTTTTCTTTTTCCTCTCTTCTTCTTCCCTCTTCTTTTCTCTCCCTCTTCCCCTCACGTTTGCGCCACACACCAACCTCCTGCCCTCATCGCCGTCGCCTGCTCTTTCCCCCTCGGGTCGACGTCGCCGCCGCCGCGAGCTCGGGTAAGCCTCCTTGCTTCTCCTCTTCTGTCCTCTCCTCTATTCTCCTCCCCTCTCGGTTTTGACTTTCTCTTCGTTTGTGTGTGGTGGGCTGTCGCGGGTTGTGTTGTTGTTGTTTGGATCGATGGCGTGGTGGTGTGCTGCGGTGTTGATGGGGCTGTGTCGGGGACGGGTGCTGTGAACGGTGGTGGTTGGATTTGTGATTTTAATGGCCGGTATTGGTGGTGCTCGGTGGGGCGTTGCTGCTCGTGGTTGTTCTGTAGTGGGTGCGTGTTGCTCGCCGGTGTTGGCGTGGCTGCTTGTGTGGTTATTGGCAGTGAAGTGCGGTGTTGACGAGTAGGACACTCGTTTTTCCGGTAAGATCCAGCCCCAAAATTCTTCCTTTGTGCTACTTTTGGTGTTTGTATTTGATTGGATGGTAGATTGATTGTTGTTGTTGCTTTAGTCGGGCTTGCAGAATCCTTGGTGTGTTGTTGGGCGTTTTTCCGGCGAGGCTGTGGTCGGATTCCGGCGAGTCGAGGATTTTCCGGCGAGGCTCGGGAATTTTCCGGCAAAGGCTCAGGAATTTTCCGGCGAGGCTCGGGAATATTCCGGCGAAGGCTCGGGTTTTTGTTTCGACGTTCCACGGTATATATTTGGTGTACTTTTAATTCTATATTCGGCATGTACTTATACTCGGAATTGGGTTATGTATTCAATTGTGATTAGTGGAAACCGAGACGGGTAGAACCTTAGGCCGGTAAATACCGACACGGGTAGAACCTTAGGCCGGGAATCTTTGGACATCGGATTAACTTTGGACTTAAGTAACGGACTTTGAGCCCAATTCTTTAATTGGTCAATTAAGGACTTATGGAAGTGACTTTAGGCCCGGAAATTATAATTGGGCTTAGATTGGACTTTAGGCCGGGGATTCATAAACGATATAATGAGTGGGCCATAGGCTCGGGGATTACTCTTGGACTTAGTTGGGCTTAAGCCCGGTGAACCTTAGGTCCCGTTACTCGGAGTTTGGTGAAGAGAACATTAAGTCGGGTTTAGACCCGAGAATTACATAGTCGACTAACTCGGGACGGGTTTTGCTCAGTTGAGCTTTACATCGGCATTCATGCATAGTTTTGTTTATTTCTTTAAAAACTGTTTTGTGATGTGTATAAGTGCCGGTATTCAGGCACGGGTGTTACCTCGGGAGCTGGAGGATCGGTTTTGGGAAAGGCTCCACAGGACAATCGTCGTTGAGGTGACTTTATATGTCTTTTTATGTTTGTTTGCATGAGCTCGTTGGAATGGTTTGTTTGAGTTGCATGCTTGTTTGCTAACATGCTGTAATCTGTATTGTGTGCCTAAGTGTACTTTTTGCTTATGAGCTGGATGATTGGAATGTTATGGTTTATAACATGTGATGAGATTTTGGGTGCTTTGTGTGATGTGTTGTGGGTCGGAGACCCGGTTATCTGATTGAGATGTCTTTATCACACTACCCTGTTAGATCACAGCTAATGGCACATAAACTCATAATCTGTGAATAAAGATAATGTACAGTAGAAGTTAGGCTACTGTGTGCTGATGACCGGTTGTTTCGAGCGAGAAGTGATACCCCTCGGGTTTGCTTGCGGATTAGCAAGTGTTATGCAGATATGCATGTGGGTCTGTAATGACCGGTTTCTACCTCCCTCCTTCTACCTCCCCCTTTCTACCTCCCTCTTTCTCTCTATCTCTCTCTCTCTCTCTATGGTTATGATGGGCTTCGTGCCTGGTTGTATTTGGGCTTATGCCTGGTTGTCTCATGAGACGGGACCGAGCTCGACGCACACAGTAGGGGCCCTGAATAATAAATCATAATAAGAAATCTTAACACACAGCAGATGAAGAATAATGTACAGTTGCTTGATTGTGTTGGCATGTTAGTACTGATTGTTGTATGTTGCATGCTTGTTATGTTGCTCTTCTTTCCTTTCGGACTTGATCTGCACACTCTCATAATTAGATATATATTGCTCACTGAGTAGGCGACTCACATAATCGCCAACGTTGTTTTTCAGACTTTAGATAGCGTGCAGTCACTTTCTCCTTTTCCCGGAGTACGGACGTGGACATCCCAGCAGGTAGCCGTGCTTGTTCTCCCGGTTGGATCCATAGTGTCGGCATGCATACTGCTTTGCTTCTCATATTTTTATTCCATTTATTTCTTCCGCTGCATTGGATTTTTATTGAGATGTCTATTGATTTTGGATTACATTATCGGCGGGTTGCCGGGTTTATGTTCTGATGATGTTTCGGCAGGATGCCGGGTTGATTTGTGGCTTGTTAAGCCGGATTATTATGTTCTTCTTGACATCTCGTTTTATTGAGGATTT